>LUCW03000782.1:0-18141 GCA_001586965.3 Sphaeroforma sirkka | reverse complement strand
TGATTAGGCACGAGTCCCCTATATCGAGGAATCAGTTGCGCTGCTACAACACGTTATCACAGAAAACTGTTGGGAATCGTGAAATCGAACCCATAAAATCTCCGTAGTAGCATGTTGAATATGTATGTATGTATATATGTATGTATGTATGTATGTATGTATGTATGTATATGTGTATGTATATATATGTATATATATATATATGTATATATGTTTATATATTATATATTTATGTATATGTATATATGTATATATGTATATATATATGTATATATATATATATATATATGTGCTGTATACATATTTATATATATATGTGTGTGTGGTGCGTGTGTGTATATGTTTGTGTTTGTAGAAATGACCGCCCAAGTTTAGATTAATATGTCGAAATTGTACATCAGATATTTGAGGAGACTATTACGATTTGATATTCCCATATTCGTTCTTTGGTGACACCTATATATCGATCTGACAACCCCGTCATTTCACCTGTTCTATGCTACGGTCTTAACTCTTGACGTCATGGAATTGATATTCGCATACACTGAAAGTATTTTGTTCATAGTGCCATTTTGGTATTTTTAGTATCTATTTTCTACACGTCGTAGGAAATGTCTTTGTGACACGATCTTTAACGGTTTTGTACTTCATTGGTGATTGCCAAAGGACTGTGCACAGGAGTACAACACAGCGTACGCCACTTCGCAGCAAAGGTTTCAAGCAGCATGTTCGCTGAGTGTTCTACTAGGTGATGAAATTCTGCTGGCAGATCCTACGCAACGGATACTCTCGCTCTACCTTATATCATGCAGCAGCCCGAATGTATGTGAAAGTGCATTCCTACCGGTTATAATCCACTCTGCCACATCAGCACACAATCCTATAGAGCGGAGGTTTGCAAATGAGCTGGTGACCAAACCTGAGACAACACAAAGGGTGTGTCATTCTGAATGAATCATCTATTAAGGCTTTTGTTGGGAATCTTTCGCGCAAAAATGTTAACACTATATATTAGCAGTAATACAGGGGAGCACAGTTCCGTGAAAGCGTACATGCTTGTATTCGTTATTAGCGTGTACAAGAATATCGGTGATTTGTACTGCGTACTAGTTTATATATCTCGTACAATATGTACACCAAAGTGCGAGCGCGTGAGCGAGTCATATTTTGACAAAGCTTCAAGTAAAAATGCTCAAGCAAGTGGATATCGAGCGTAGATATTCTCAATTCCTATGCTCGTTTTTTACTACGGTTCTTGCAAGTTGCTTATATATATATATATATATATATATATATATATCAAGTTGCTTATTTATATATATATATATATATATATATATATATATGTATGTAAATATATTAACATTTTTTTCTATCCGACTTTACAGTACGGTCACTTAACGCCTGAACACTTATTACAAGGTCTGGCTATGGAATCTGGACCGCCTACTGTGGCAGATGAGTCGATAATTTCAGCTATTGTGGACAAATTAAATAACAACCCCTTTCCGGACCACTCTATTAACACTATATTAGCCGACTTGTAAGTTGATACCGCTGTCAGAATGTTCATGTGCTGGACAGTGTAGATATAAGTACATGTTGCACAAAAGTGTACATTGCCAACCAAATGTGCTCTTATTATGCTGTGTAAGCGAAAGGCACATAGTGTTCAGTTCGTGTCGTGACTTTGATTACATGCTGATTTTGATGCTTGGTATCAAGAGTGTGCCTGATAGGCGTCGTTATCATTTGTTCGTGGTATTGAGCGTGTTGCTTTTAATGTCGATGTCATTTTTCGTGGCAAGTGACTTTTGTCCGTTTTGTCTGGTATACTTCTCACCGATTAAAGATTGGAATACAAGTGTTGATGAAGTGAGGCATTAAACGTACTGCTGTTTATGACGATGCTTTCTTGTGCAGGATAGTAATTGACTTTTATTCTTTTCGACTGGTGCTAAGGAAAGATTTAATACAAGTGATTATGATATCTACAAAACACCCACTCATATGTGTATATCTCGCACAGCCCTATGAAGAATGAAGATATCACTGATCCGTCAAACCGTGTCCAAGCCATTTCCGAGGCATTTAGTAAGATTGATGAGGATAGTGGCCTCTGCTTAAAAGCTCGTTCTATACTTCCCACTCCGCCGTTGCTGCCGTCATCAGAAAGCGAAATGAGGTTGGTGCGACCTTCTGCTTCCATTCTTGAGTTATTGCACTGCACTTTATATGATTTGACTAGCAGTACTGTTAATTTTGCGTGCTGTGGAGTACACTTGAAATGTCATTCCATTACTCTTCGTTCGGAAGTTTGTGGGGCAGCTCCGTTTGCAAAATGAAGCAAGATGACGTTCCCGATCACGCAGGCCCAGACGCTCTCGCCGTCCACCCCGATCGCCGAAGACACCGTGGTCATGTACTCCATTCGTTTTGTGAACTAAGCTGGTTTCAATCCAACTCTGTTTCCATTCCTTCTTGTATCGATAATAGATGGATGAATCCATCTGGTATACAATACGCTTTTAAATGGGATTCGACGATGTGTATAGACAACTCCCCCGAAACTCTTCTGAGGATGGCATTTAACGAAGCGCTTAGCCCAACGCAGCAGTCGGTACGCGTGAAGAACTGTATTGTGATCTGCATCGGGTGTACAATGTATCAATATACTCAGCATATATGAGGTCCTTTTACTAACAGTAGATTTTTAATTTGATCCGTGCATGAATATTCAGTCATAATGATAGTGGGACATACAATCCTGTTGATTAGCTATGCATTCTGCGATTATACGTCCGACTTCAGACCTGTTTGATAGGCATTTTGTTGACTATATTAATGATGAAGTGCTAAATTTTGGTCGTATGCCTTATTAGCTTGAGCACAATATTACAAGTTTTGAAATCATTCGCAAACGCGTATTGTAGTATGGGATCATTACGTATCATATAAGAACGTGGTGCTGCTGGCGAATAGCTGCCGGCCTATGTCATTGAAGCACATCCAAGTTTAATACGCGTCGTCGCAAATCTATTCCCCAAGGGCAATGGGCACAAAAGTATCAAGATAAATATGTATCTAACATAATATTCATTTTCAGACCTTAAGGGATGCGTTCGAGACTGACGCCAATCTAGTATTCAGCAATGAAATATCGCCTCAGAAATTGCCAGAGTTGGTGGAAAATAACCCTTTGATCGCCGTAGATGTTCTTCTAAAACTCAGTTCGTCACCAATTATATCGGAGTAGGTCTCATGTGTAGTTTAGTTCATTCAGAGTTCGTCTCAAACTTGATGAGATTTTGAAAATTGTGTTGTTCGTGGTTGCCTTGCTCGCTGCACCTAGCACGTGCTACCTACGTCTTTTAAGTCTTCTCTTGCATTATCCCAGATGTCTTACAGTACTTGACTTCTCTGATACAGATTTCGTGATTATTTAGCCGTACAAGCTGGTTGTTGCCACGTTCTGATTTGAGATGGTGATTTTAAGTTCGAGAGTGCATTTTACTTTTAAGTGGACACTTCTGCTACGTTGATTCGCGAAGTATCACTGCGTTATTCAGAAAAATATCTGTATTATCTTTTCAACGCCTAAATTGTGAGCGCACAATTTTAATTTTACACTCATACAAAGCTTACTTTTCTGCTGACAGATATCTCGGTGTGTTAGTGAACATGGATATGTCACTGCACTCAATGGAAGTCGTGAACCGCCTGACTACAGCAGTTGATCTGCCAACAGAGTTCATTCATTTATATATTAGTAATTGCATACATCAATGTGAGAATACGGAGGAAGGATTCACGCAACTACGATTGGTCAGGCTGGTATGTGTAGCATATTCATGTGCTTATGCCTGCTATTACTTTACCGTGAGCATTGTGTCTAACTTGGAAATTGTATGCGTATCGCTCGATTTAATGATTTGAATGCCAACTCTGCGTGGCATCTATCATAAATTATTTTCATATTCGAGACCTCATCTAAGATAACACTTCTTGGCCATCACAGGCCAGTGTCTTTTTGCAAGCTTTGCTTCGGAACAAAATAATCAATGTACGGGATATCTACGTTGAGGTGCAAGCATTTTGTGTAGAATTCAGCACAGTCAGAGAGGCCGCCGGGCTTTTCCGTCTATTAACGGTAATAACGATATACTTTCGTGCGCTTTTCCACCGTTTGCGTTACAATACCATTTGACACTTTTGAACTATCCTTTTTTTTCCCTCCTTTTAGTTTTCAGCACATGTATTTCACTTGTTCCTGTTGCTTCTTTCCTTTTCTTTCGTAGTTATATTGTCAATGTGAGTGCGTTGCTTGGCCAGTATTATGTTCTTTTGGGGGAGGGATTCGCCATGGCTTGTAATTGTGCCGAGCAAGATATTGCTGAGATTAAATATTTGAGCTTTTTTGAGATTTCGCTTTCCACTTAAGAGTCGTTTTTTCATAGCCAGGCGTTTATATCGCCTTGTACGTTCCTTTGACATCTGCAAGCGAAACGTTGAGAATATTGTTGTATCATTTCTTCAGTCGCTTAAAACTATATTCGAAACTCATTTTATCCCGGCAGTCGCTGAACAAATCGGAAAATTCAGGAGAGCATGACAATGGATCCTATCTCGACGACGATGGCTACTAGTACTATTGCTGTAACGAAGCACATCATTGAAAAATAAAATTTTGTGTTTATGGGTAGTATATCGTTTGCATCGAGTTGCTTACTCGGTTTTTGTCCAAGCATCTAAGCATAGTCTTTACGTGGTATTGAGGCTGATAGGCCTCCCAATTCATCATTGTCCGAGAAAATTATATCAGTGTTGTCGAATTTCAGGGTCGATTAGTTTACGCACACTATCAACTTAGCCTCGAGTATGCGCCACCGATTCGCGCATACAACTTCCTCCTACTTGGTTATAGAATGACCTGCCGGTTCAAACCAAAGTTAAGAGGAAAGGGTTTGCTCAACAGCATTAGCAGTTATTTCCTGGCGCATCGAATTAGCCTATTAGGATTGGAGAGCAGTAGTGCAGCGACTGGTTCTGGGCTTTTGGATGAAAACCGGTCTTCGTGCCACCAGGTGGATCGGGATAGAATCGGCGGATATTCTGGCAGACGCGTGCTCCGTGGTGTCTAGCAGTCGTAGCTGAATGCTCATTGGTTGGTAATTTCGTGGTCAAACAACGGTACATTACATAATCAACTATATATATATATATACTACAGTCGTCCTTATAGCAGAGCCTACTCTTTTCCCTTATCACTCATCTGTTACTCTTGACATGATAGATGTACATAAAAGGTTCGCCACAGAAATAAGGACACGATTCAGTTTGAATTAAGAAACGCTTCAGCAGTCGAATTACTTCAGGGTATCTCTTTGTGCAAGGATGAAGCATGGAAATCAAGGGTTGGGTGACATTGGTAGGACGTTATAGATATGATATCCAAAGTTATTAAGTGGCACTTCGCATATCCTGAAGATAACGAATGTCCGTCCTCCACCCTCACATAATGACCTAATACACTTTTTATACAAGCTTACTAGTCAGCCGCAGGTGACGAACTCTTTTTCGAGCACGGGGGGTCATTATCCAATCTCTTCCGGTGTCACTTCAAGGAGAATTCAAATTGGTCTTTGTTGGATTTTGTATCAGAGCCCTGTCCGATATTTACTTGAGGCTACAGACTGCAATTTGCATTTTGCCACAGTTACTTTTTAGACTCCATTCAAAGTTGTAATCATGAAAGTCTGCGGGTACATAGTTGAACTATGCAGCGGGATTTTTTTTGTGAGTTCATGTATATGTCGAGCTGTATAAGGCCGATATGGCGGCATTAATACCGGCAGCACATTTGTAATATATCGATAAGGAGCTGGACAATCTGGAATCCCTCATACTGGCGCCTGTGCACAACTCGAAGAAGATTCTGCAACACGCCCAAACTACCCATAATTTGTTACGGTGGGTGATTTCATGACATCTTTTGCACATCTAAATAAGACTTAGTGGAAAATGAACCTGGTTATACATTGTTGTACCAGGATTTGATCCAACATCGTAATACTTATGACAAAATACGATGTAAAAGGATTTTGGTTGCTCTAATATAGATGCGGATCGTAAAAAATGAAAGTAGGTTTGAAGGAGAGTTTGAAGAAAATAATAATATAGTGCATATCGGCGCCTTTAAGTCTGACTGATAAATAGTCTATCATGTATGCGTTGTGGGTGCTAGAAAAAAAAATCATGGTTGCTTATTATTTTAGGTCAATTCTCGCTTTCAGTATGGCAGTAAAAAATATCTATTGAAATTAGGAACGACAAATGAAAAATTGCATAATTTATTTATCTGAGGTGCTCGGCATTAAAAGACCTTGTGACCGTTGAAAGCCAGTGTGTGATACTTTGAGATTGTAATATTCGATTAATTTATCATTTTATTTGCTGCTCCACAATTTCAAAATAAATCCTACTTTTGCGTTGAACTATGTAGTTCAATCTAATGGAAGATTTTTAAGACCTGCATAACCCTCTTGCGACATTTAAAAGTATTCAATAAGCTCAGTGTTAGAAAATATTTGTTTCCATTAGTTTACAACCTAAAACTTATGTTTAGATTTGATGGCTGTACTTTAACCTTCAAATTTTACCGATATCAATAATTTGAAAAATCAAAGGATTATTAAAATTCACCCAGTATTGCATCCAGCTCATGGAATTTTTCAATTGAGACGCTGAATGTAACACATATATGCTCGGGGCACGCCTCGTTTGTTACAGCTTTGAGGAGCTTGATATTGAGCTTCCCCACGGATCATGGGTATTCAATTGATTCATCATTTTAATTTCTTCCTCCACAATTTCAAAACAAAGCCTACTTTTCCGTTGAGCTAATTAATCTAAAGGAAATTTTTCTAAGTCTTGAATAACCCAAAGTAGAACAAAGTCGCTAAATGTACATTGAAAATGTGGAAAAGTCACGAAATGTACATTCAGTACATTCACCGATTTCTCGATTTGTTGACTTCGGTTGTTTAAATGCAAAGAATATTGTTATCCTAGGGATTATGGATGCTAAATCATTGGATATTTACTTTTCAACAGCTGGAGACCGATACTTGATATCGGGTGTAGACGATGATGAAGTTAATACGCCAAACAATCAAGATATATCAACAGTACCAAAGAAGCGACAGATTCTGTCGATTTTCAAATTTCTGGACCAGAAAATATTTGTTTGTTGAAAATCGACAGATTATGTCGATTCTTCGACGTCTGAATTTCATACAGTTATTGCACATGGTGTGAGATAACTTGGCCAAAAGAAATTGAGCGGAATCGAAAGGGTAGAAAATTGCGACGGAAACGACACCGAAACTTGTATAACGGCCCAGACATTCTTATACAGCAAATGGTTGAAATTACAACACAACAGCCCACCAAAACACACAGGCTATCACTTAGCATTGACATAGTGCAATAGTATAGCGAGCAAATAATTATCAGGCTTAACACTCTCTCCTGATCACGCACAGAATAGACAACGTACAGGTGGCATCGATGCATATGCACATTTAGCCACATTTCATGCATCTGATGCCTCACTTCGTTTACACGAACACACACTGTACGCTATTTAACTCGACAATAATGACTGGCAATCAAATACATCATATAATATAAATACAACGAAAACTATTGGAGTTCAAGAATTATATTCAATGGCACACAATCAATTCAACGCACATGCACGATTGCCATCTAGACTGCATGCCTCAAATACACAAACACACTCACCTTCATTAGATAACTATACACTAAATGACTTATATCAATATGGAGTACCTTGTTGCAAAACAAATCGATGTAAATATATAAATATATATATATATATATATATATATGAATGTGTATATAATATATATATATATATATATATATATATATTATTTTAATTATATATTATATGTAAATCTAATCAATTTATATATATATATATATTATCTATATGTATATATATATATATATATATATATATATAATATATATACAGATACAATACAATACATATGTATTATATATATACATATTATTATTATATTATTATTATATATATATATATATATATATATACTACATACATATATATTTTATTATATACACACGTTTATATGATCCGATATATGTACACATGTCAACAATCAATAATATCATATATATATATATATGTTATATTATTATTATTATTATTACATATGTATTGTATGTATATATACATTATTTCATGTATTATATACATGTATGTATATGTATATGTATATTATATATATATATATATATATATATATATATATATATATATGCTATGTGTATGCATGTATATATATATATATATATATATATATATATATATATATATATATATATATACATATATATATATCCATATGAATTTACATATATATATATATATATATATATATATATATATATATATATATATATATATATATATATATATATATATATATATATATATATATATATATATATATATATATTCGGATGTTTTGTCAATTATATCTTTGACTTGTGACTCCATAACTGGGACATCAGAATCAAATGAGCGAGTGAATGAGAGTCTGGAATACAGTGAGTGCCTAGATTAGTTTTAGGGTCACTACGTAAGTATCACTCTTCTCATCATGGTAGGAATTATCAGAAGGTTTGATTGTCTTAGAATTGAGTTTGGTAACGTTGGTATTGCGATTTATAATGTCAACATAATCGCCAACTTTAAACTGAACAATGTTCTTAGTGTTATTCCATTGGTCGTACGCTTTAAGTAGGACACGATTTTTGTGCTCGAGTAAACAGGGGTAAACAACGTTCTGCATATGCTCAATCTTTTGTAGCGACAAAGTAACGTGTTTCTCGTGCGCAGTTTTGTCAAACATTGCTTGTAATTCACTATAGCTGCCAAAGAAATAGTGAAACGGGAGTGTTCCAGTTTGAGGATTCATGCAGTTATTCATTCGATTCTGAACCCATTTCAAATGATAAGGCCACATATCCTCAACGTCATCTAGTGCGGTACGCAATAGCTTCATTAGTTCTCTATGACGTGTCTCATTTGCACTCTGCGTTTGAGGTTTATAAGAAACACCACGCTTGTGGGTCATGCCTGATACAAGTATACGTGTCTCCATTGCGTTGGCACAAATCTCACTACCGTTATCAAAACATAGTACTCGGGTAAAACCGAATTTATTAAAGACATGATAGCATAACTCTGCCACTGTTTGCGGGCGTTTGTTCGGTATTGCATAAAGCAAGTTATAGCCCAAAGCCATACATAAGAAATCACAGATATATACATATATATATATATATATATATATATATATATATATCGCCAGTATGCTTGGATCGCGGGAGTTTAACCAAATCTACTATGACTCGGCGCATCGGTTGGTCTTCTGTCACACTTTTCAGGGGTGCTAAACCGTAGCGCTTGATCTGGTTCTGTTCACAATCAGTACAGCGTCGGTATACTTTACGTATGGTTTCTTTCAGCGCCGGGTGATCAAGCCCTGCACGAATAGCCGTCTTATGAGTATGCTCATGCTCGATGAGTTAAATTATGTATTATTTTAACTCTACTCTCGAACTCTTCTAAGCCAGTCAGATTCTGTGTAACGCTGGCTGGATGAACCATAGTCTCGTTAGATAGGGCAACTTCAGTATTATGAGGGGTAGGCTCCAGAGATACGTAATTAACAATATTAGATTGTTGAAGTATCTTCTTCAGTTGTTTCGCAACACCTGGCTGTTCTTTAAGCAGCGCTTTAAGAAGTTGAGTGCGAGCTTCAGGTTCTCTTAGAGCTTTGATTCTTTGATCCATGGCCTTAGCTAGTTCCATGTTTTTACGATCTAATGCCGTCTCAATCGGCATTACCTCGACTGCATTCTTGTTGGGTGCAGGTGTTGTACGAGTCTTGAGCTTTTGTTCAAACTCTTTAGACACCTCTAGTTTAGCTAAGAACTCGGTTGAGGGTTTCCACTTAGTGGTACCTGCAGGACCGATGCGACAAGCGATGGTGCGTTTCCAGGGTGTCAACGTAATAGAATAGGATCCCTGATACAAGAACGTGTCGGTTTCACGGTCGACATGGATAGGTTTGTCTTGTACCATATTAATTAAATCATGCATCCAACACAGCGTAATGGTAGACTTAATAATATTAACATAATTTAACAACTGTGCGATAAGTTGCCAAGGTGGGTTAGCCCACGCATTGTGCTTCGATAAGTCAAGTTGAAAGGTATCACCTTTAGGATGAGTCAACGACCTATAATCCTGTTTGTTATGTTCTGCGGCTAACATATCAATAGTAAATGGACCCCATCTTGATTGAGCGAGGTTGAACCATTTCTTATTAAGCATCCAATTGGTTGCTAAAAACTCTTTATCTGTTTTCTGGTAGTCAGGGACAAGTCGAGAGAGCATGCCAGGAAGATGATTGTGTATTTCTGATAAGTGTTTAATGTTAAAAGCGAACTTGGCAATAATGTCATGCCAGCGGCTCACCAACTGTGAATCAGGGTTCATATCCTTTAAATATGTTAAAAGACTTTTGATCATAGGCGACAGTGAAGTAAATTCCATAAAGGTAGTCTATAGACTGTTTTAGCGCAGTAACCATAGCAAGGAGCTCTTGATTAACGGTAGGGTAATTCCGTTGACTTGTAAACTTCGATGGAAATTACTAGGTTTCAAACCATATTAAACTAAAATACAATTTAGTCAGTTAGGATTTAGCAGTGGTAGCTTGTGTAAGAATGATCGGGACTGCCTCTTGTTAAGAGCCTAAATATCCTCGATCACACAGGGCGTACCTCTAGCTGTTCTTTATTGAATAATTTTCACTAGAAGTACTAAATGTTCATGACCACTTGCCTAATTTGTAAATAGACATAATAACGTAAGTCACGTTAATACATTAGCTGATATAAATAAAGTTCCATCTGAAGAAAAGTTAAAAAAAGAAAAAGACTTATTGGATTTTGGAGATTGGCGGGAGGACCAAAATCAATAAGTAGTAGTTCGGAGATTATAAAATTTAGTTTATAATATCCTACATCTACTAATGTCTCAAATAGGTCCAAGTAGATGAGTCATACCAAATACTCAGGCTATTGGAGCCATCAAAGTGAATTTAGAACACTTTGGAAATATTGGAAAAAGAGCTTGTACTAATTATTTAAAATACAAATAAAAACCAATGTATTATCTCAATTGATCTTGATATTTTAGACTGACCGGAGGCCGTATTTCTACATAGCCCCCAGTAGCTTTTAGAACTACGAACGTACGTTAAGATACGATCTAGTTGGTAAAGCGAAAACCAAAGTAAAAACGGTTTCGGTCATGACTTATCGAGTAAGTATGTGCCTATATGTACGAGTTCAAGACTCATGTTGTACTCTATGTCGTTTAGTATTTGGTCCAGTAACCATTTCCGATGTAGGCGCCTTACGTTTATTATTTGGTAAGGTATTAGCCAAAGGCTGTTCTTCATTAGTAAGTAAGTTTGAACAATTTTCTGCACTGTTGGTAAGCAGATCAGAAAGTTTAGTCACGTAGGAAGTAGGTGGCAAATAGGGAATTTCAGATCCGTCAGGGTTTGTAGTCACCTGAGGAAACCCTTTTCGTTTATCTCGTGTGTTCTTATGTAAACGCTTATTCCATTTCTTATTAAAGATACGAAGAAAGTCGCGAGATTCACGAAATGCATCGGAGGTTAGCCAAGCTACTGTCCCATCCATGAAACGGGTCTTGTAGTAAGTGTAACCGTCTTCGGATGTTTTGTCAATTATATCTTTGACTTGTGACTCCATAACTGGTACATCAGAATCAAATGAGCGAGCGAATGAGAGTTCGGAGGTAGGGATACGGTGAGTGCCTAGATTGGTTGCGCTAGTACCATCAATGTTATTCACTTCGTAAGTATCACTCTTCTCATCATGGTAGGAAATAACAAAAGGTCCTATCGTCTTAGAAGAGAGTTCGGTAACGTTGGCGTTTCGATTTATAATGTTAACGTAATCGCCGACTTTGAACTGAACAATGTTCTTAGTGTTATTCCATCGGTCATACGCTTTAAGTAGGACGCGATTCTTGTGCTCGAGTAAACAGGGGTAAACAACGTTCTGCATATGCTCGATCTTTGAAGCCACGGGGTAGCGTGTTTCGGGCGCAGTTTTATCAAACGTTGCTTGTAATTCACTATAGCGGCCAAAGAAATAGTGAAACGGAGTGTTCCAGTTTGAGGATTCATGCAGTTATTCATTTGAGTCTGAACCCATTTCAAATGATAAGGCCACATATCCTCAACGTCGTCTAGTGCGGTACGCAAGAGTTTCTTAAGTTCTCTATGACGTGTCTCATTTGCACCCTGCGTTTGAGGTTTGTAAGGAACACCACGCCTATGGGTCATGCCTGATACGAGTATAAGTGCCTCCATTACGTCGGTACAAAACTCACTACCGTTATCAGAACATAGTACTCGGGGAAACCGAAGTCATTAAAGACGTGATAGCATAATTCTGCCACTGTTTGTGGACGTTTGTTCGGTATTGCATAAAGCAAGTTATAGCCCGAAGCCACACATAAGAAATGACAGATATATACATCGCCAGTATGCTTGATCGCGGAGTTTAACCAAATCGACTATGACTCGGCGCATCGGTTGGTCTTCTGTCACACTTTTTAGGGGTGCCCAACCGTATCGCTTGATCTGGTTCTTTTCACAATCAGTACAGCGTCGGTATACTTCACGTATGGTTTCTTTCAGCGCCGGGTGATCAAGCCCTGCACGAATAGCCATTTTATAAGTATGCTCATATGCTCGATGCGTTAAATTATGTATAATTTTAACTCTACTTTCGAGCTCCTCTAAGTCAGTCAGATTCTGCGTAACGCTGGCTGGATGAACCATAGTCCTGTTGGAAAGGGCAACCTCAGTATCAGGAGGGGTAGAGTCCTGAGATACATAATTGACAACATTGGATTGTTGAAGTATCTTCTTCAGTTGTTTCGCCACTCCTGGCTGTTCTTAAGCAGCGCTTTAAGTAGTTGAGTGCGAGCTTCAGGTTCTCTTAGAGTTTTGAGTCTTTGATCCATGGCCTTAGCTAGTTCCATGTTTTTTACGATCTAATGCCGTTTCAATCGGCATTACCTCGACTGCAATCTTGTTGGGTGCATGTGTTGTACGAGTCTTGAGCTTTTGTTCAAACTCTTTAGACTCCTCTAGTTTAGCTAAGAATTCGGTTGAGGGTTTCCACTTAGTGGTACCTGCAGGACCGATGCGACAAACAATGGTGTGTTTCCAAGGCGTCTTCTTAATAGAATAGGATCCCTGATACAAGAACGTGTCGGTTTCACGGTCGACATAAATAGGTTCGTCTTGAATCATATTAATTAAATCACGTATCCATGGGTCGGAGTTACGTAAGGGACAACACAGCGTAATGGTAGATTTAGTAATATTAACATAATTTAACAACTGTGCGATAAGTTGACAAGGTGGGTTAGCCCACGCATTATGCTTTGATAAGTCAAGCTGAAATGCATCACCTTTAGGATGAGTCAACGACCTATATTCAGAAACCTGTTTGTTATGTTCTGCGGCAAACATATCAACAGTAAATGGACCCCATCGTGATTGAGCGAGGTTAAACCATTTCTTATTTAGCATCCAATCGGTTGCTAATAACTCTTTGACTGTTTTCTGGTAGTCGGGCACAAGTCGAGAGAGCATGTCAGGAAGATGGTTATGTATTCCTGGAATGTGTGTTATATTAAAAGCGAACTTGGCAATAATGTCATGCCAGCGGCTCACCAACTGTGAATCAGGGTTCATATCTTTTAAGTATGTTAAAGACTTTGATCACAGGCGACAGTAAAGTAACTTCCATAAAGGTAGTCTTTAAACTGTCTTAGCGCAGTAACTATAGCAAGGAGCCTTTGTTTAACGGTAGGGTAATTCCGTTGACTCTTATTATAACTCTTGCTAAAGAATTGTATGTAGCGCGGTTTACCATTTATCGTTTGGTAAAGCACTCCACCTACCGCTCGATCTGAAGCGTCGGTTGCTACTTGAACGGGACACCATCCACAGGGTACTGCATGATGGGTGCGTCCATTACTTTACTTTTGACTAGTTTAAATGCATCATCACATTCTTTAGTCCAAAGCTTTCCCAAAGGTCCTTTGTGCAGCCGTAGGTGACTGAAAGGCTTTAAGTAATGAGAAAGATGCGGTACCGAATCCGAGAAGAAGTTAACAAACCCACACACAGAGTTCACATCTCTTCCAGTAATTGGTGTTGATAAATCCAACAGAAACTGTTTCTTGCCAGGATCAATTTCTACCCCTGCTGCAGATACTTTGTAGCCAAGTAAGTGTATAGTATCTTTAGCAAAAGAACACTTGTCTTCGTTAATCTTAAGTTTAGCATGATTAAGTCGCTTTAAGACTTCTTTAACGAGTTTAGCATGTTCATGTGTTGTCTTTGTAAAGATAACTATATCATCTAAATAGACTGATACGTTATACGACAGGTCCGCAAATAGTTCCATCATAACTTGTTGGAAGAAAGAAGGTAACATGTGTAAGCCTTCAGGTGCACCTTTAAACTGGTACTTTTACCTTGCCAAGTAAAGGAAAAGTATTTCCTATGAGGCTCATATATCTGTAGTTGATGGAATGCAGCTTTTAAGTCTATCTTGGAAAAGATAGTCGCACCTCCATTTTGCGTAGTATCTCGCTTATCTTAGGTAAGGGAAAACTATGTTGCGGAATTAGTTTGTTGATTGGCGACAGGTCTAGTACTACTTTTGTTTTACTAAACGTTCCATCAGATTTATATTGATCGACCGCTAAGAGAGCTAAGTTAACTGGGGTTGCATCATAATTGATTTCACTTAGACCCTGTTTTAACCAATCTTCGATTTGGGTTTTGACAACGTCTTTGTGTCTCCAACTCACGTAGTTATGTGAAGGACACTTTTAACTTAGAGAAGTCGACGTTTGTTAAGTCAAGTCTAACGTACCCATTAGAGAACTTAAACATACACCAGTCAGTTATTGCAATCTTCCTGTTTTGTATAATTAAGTCCATAATTATATCGGTGAAGTGCGGAATCATATCCTTTGCTTCACCTTCCGGAGGTTTAGGTATCTTTAACATATTATCATCTGACTGATCTTTATTCGGGTCTAGCCCATTAGGCAGACCAGTGAGTGTTATACCTAAACTGAGAAGATCAGTCATACCTATAATTAAATCGTATTTCTGAGACATGTCAGTAACGATTAGGTGAGTCTTCACTTCTCTTCTATCTGACAGCATTATGTGTGCATAGTCAATGGCTTGTTCGCAAGTAGTAACTTTGCCATTTCCCAAGATTAAATCAGTTGTTTCGTTATGGACAGCCATATCTGTAGCGTAGGCTACTCGGCATGAGATAGCAGAGACTTCAGCCCCTGATCAAATAGTGCCATAACTTTTTTCTCCATTTACGAAAACTGTTTGAAAGATACGTTCATCTCCTTTGGTATAGATTTTATTGAACATTTTCTCATAATCTTGCTCTTGCTCTAGTGCGCACATATGGTACTGTCAGTGCTTAACTTGGACGTCTGGTAAGTCCTTGCAATCCTCTTTGTGCCAACCGTTAGTACCCTTTGCAAGTAGCACACTCTTTCATATAGTGTCCAAAATCTGGCTTGCCTGGTGCACACTTAACAGGGTCGTGTCTACCATTCCACTTGCCATTACGTTTTGTGAGGTTGTAACCACACTTCTTGCAAGGCGCTCTCACCTTCTTATCACCTTTCGGTTCGGTAGAAGTAGAGCCAGTACCCCTCCAGTAGTAGTGCGAGGTTTCTTAGTACTACGCGCAGTATTAGTCTCTACTGCGTTTCGCTTAGTGGGCTGGGTGTAGCTCGTGGTACTAAGTACTCTAGTAGAGGAATTGGTATGCTTGTGTACTATCTTCTCAAAGACAGACCAAGGCATAGATCGCAAATCACCATAGGCGATGATGTCATCATTGACTTTCTTAAAGAGGTTAGCTCCCAGAGTCTCCATCATCTGACAAATTAATAAATATTCGCCAGTATAGGTACGACCACCCATCCGAGTATTCATATGTGTCATATGAGCTAGAGCACCTCGAATAGTGGTATCGTTCGCAAAGAACTTGCGAGACTCTAGAAGTTCACGGTCACGTGCATCTTCAAAAAAAAGGTGTTAAGTATATTATCACGCAACTGGTGCCAGGGTAGGGCTTTCCAGTTGGGCTCATGAGCTCTTCAAGATAGTTCGCCATTCACCTGGCTCACAGAAATGAATAAAGGCATTCATCATCTGCTTATCCCTAAGGCTGGCAGACTCCTTAAGTTGGTCGAAGGCCTTCAGTGTCTCCACTGTACTCATTAGTAGAGAAATCGACCTCAGCCTGCGCGTTACCTAGCTGCTTTATAAAGCTTGGTTCTAAGTGTTCACGAGGCTCATGCTCAGTGCTACGGGCTGCTAGTGCCAAGATGGTGTCTATTTCCTTTCTCTTGTTATCGATTAGATAGCGAATGTTATCCGCTTTCCTATCGTCAAGGTCAGAGTCATTCAATAGACGGTCCTCAAGGACTTGCATACCAGAGCGTAATAGCCTGAGACGAGTATGTCTGGTTCTCACTTCCTCATCCTCAGGATTAGAGCGGGAACTCTCTAACGAGGTACTGGGTGTAGCGATTGCCAAAATCGTGATTACCAGGGTTAGTTGGCAAATGAGGGTCGATATTACGAGGATGGTAAGCCTCATCGAGTTCCATACGATCATATCCTCTGACAGGGTTAGGTTTGTCAAGAGGATGGTCGATGGTAGCATCAGAGCTATAGAGATTAAATTTTGAAATATTATCTCTCTCGCCAGTGGTAACTGGCTTAGTGGTAAACATACTGGCTGGTAAACCAGTAGGTCTCGGGTTCGAAACCCGGCCCGAATTTTTTTTCTTCTTCGGTATAGGAAGAATATCAGCCAAGTGGGACAATGATAGAGGGGTCCACAACTGCCGCTGCCGCTAGCTCCTTCAAGAGCGCTTCAGTGCGGTTCAATTGGCGTCGAGATTGAGAGGATCCAGCCACTGTTGTCGAGTTATGGCGTCCTCAGCTTCGGCCCCAAGATTTGAGCTGAATGGAATGGCTTCTCCATCGATGGCGAAACCGAAATTTTCGGACAGGTCCAATACTCCTTTTCACCCGGATTTGTGCTGGAGTGTCCTTTAGATGTGGAGTTATAATGCCCCTGACATTCGTATCCACGAATTTTCCAGCCTTCGACGTTTATCCCCAATATTTGACGGCACGTGGTCAGGGGCAAGCTGGGGTCCTGAGCTTCACTCCTAGGTGATACACGGACGCTGGCGAGCCTTCCGCGGTAGTAGATACCTCTTCTTCCAAGGCTTTAGGATCCGACGAGTCATCCTCAGAATAATCCTCTGTACCAACCTCAGAATTTGCTTCCCAACAGTATCCTCGGCAGGCTCAACTCCAGACAGGCTAGGTGTTTCCACAGGGACCTCAGGAACCTCGGCAGGCTTAGCAGGCTTAGAGCCAGCGGCCCCTTGCCTTTAGAAGCACCCTTTAGCCATAGTAATTGCTGGATAGTAAATTGATGTCAGACAGTCTAGAAGCAGTACACTACTGTAACTACTATATAACTGAAAAATATGTAAACTTCGATGGAAATTACTAGGTTTCAAAACTATATTAAACTAAAAAATACAATTTAGTCAGTTAGATTTAGCAGTGGTAGCTTGTGTAAGAATGATCGGGACCGCCTCTTTGTTAAGAGCCCAAATATCCTCGATCACACAGGGCGCACCTCTTAGCTGTTCTTTTATTGAATAATTTTCACTAGAAGTACTAAATGTTCATGACCACTTGCCTAATTTGTAAATAGACATAATAACGTAAGTCACGTTAATACATTAGCTGATATAAATAAAGTTCCATCTGAAGAAAAGTTAAAAAAAGAAAAAAGACTTATTGGATTTTGAGATTGGCG
>LUCW03000781.1:37500-68897 GCA_001586965.3 Sphaeroforma sirkka | reverse complement strand
AAAAAAAAACCACATTGACATTGCGTCTTCAATTGGTCGAGTCTGCCTACAAACACCACCTCCGGCGCCAGTCTCAATTGTTTCCACGACAGACATGCAAAATACCAATAATGCTGTATAATTAAAGTGCATTCCGCTGAATTTCCAATACAAGTGTACACACACACATACACACACACACACACACACACACACACACACACACACACACACACACACACACACACACACACACACACACACACACACACACACACACATATATATATATATATATATATATATATACACACACATTATATATATACAGTATTCTACCGTAGCACGTTGAATCCAGTAGTGGCATCCAATCATTCACTACGCCTCACTCTGACAATCCCAACGTGACTCGACTGCTCATATTTCAAAGCATTTTCTCTCCCAACTTTTATATACGTATCTTCAGGGTTGCAGCATCACTCGGTCTGCGTTTTGCACTGTCGGATTTCGAAATAATGCGACGTAACATGACACAAGCTCTTGCAGCAGCATCGTCCAAAACTCTCGAACATCGTGAGGTCGCATTTGAGTCCTTCGAGAGCGCCTGCGACAAAGAAAATTTACAAGATAGTACCGTTGTAGAGGATTTGAAACAGAGTGATGCAGATTGTGGGGCCGTCAGGCGGACAGAGCAGGAAAATCATTCAGAGCCCATCACACATGTGCGTGGTACAGCAAGCTCCTCTCCGCACACTAAAACCAGTATAACATCGAACGCATTTGTGAGTAGTACCACGCACAAGAATACAGTTCTGAGGCCATCGCGGCGAGATAGGCCGCTGAGATGTAGGAGTGCTGGGTGCGTGATAGTTGATCCTGTTACGGATACTGTGGTGGGAACAGGGCGGGACTCGGAGTCCGACCCTCTTGCGCATGCCGTATTTGTCGCTGTCGATGACATTGCGCGGTCTCAGGTATGATGAATTTGTAGACGATGAGAGATATTTGAAGTTCTAATGTCCGCTTCCAATTATTGCGTATTCGTGTCGTATAAATTTGTTGACACAGGCAAGAAAGATTGAACTTAACTATGCTAAATATGCGAGATGCCGTATTCACATCTGCACTGTGTACAGGGGAATCTACCTTAGTATACATACATACATACATACATACATACACACACACACACACACACACACATCATCACATCACACAATACATATATATATATATATATATGTATATATATATATATATATATATATATATATATATATATATATATATATATATATATATATATATATATATATATATATATATATATATATATATATATATATATATATGCACAATAAACGTATATATATATATATATATATATATATATATATATATATATATATATATATATAATATATATATAAATATATATATATAATATATATATATATATATATATATATATATATATATATATATATATGTAGAATATATATATATGTCCATATATAACCTTTTACACACGCACACTCCACACACTCAATCTCGCACGAACCGATACCCACCACAATCAACACAACACGCACACAACACAGAGAGAGATTCCTATATATATATATATATATATATATATATATATATATCATATATTAAAATTCCTAAATCCCATGCATGGATGGATGTGTGTTTGTATTTGTTTGTGCATATGTATGCGTGCATGTTTTGTGCACGCATGTATGCATTTTATGGATGTATGCATGCATGTTTTTTTTTTGTATGCATGCATGCACATGCATGTATATATATGTATATTATATATATATATATATATATATAATATATATATAACATATATATGTATATATATAATATATATATATGTATATATATATATATGCATATTATATATAATATATAATATATTATTATATATATATATATATATATACATATATACATATATATATATATATATATATATATATATATATATATATATATGTATACATACATATATATATGTATTTATGTTTTATCACATGCATTTATACATGCATGTTATATGTATATATTATATATATATATATATATATATATATGTATATATATATATATATATATATATATATATATATATATATATATATATATATATATATATATATATATATATATATATATACATACACATATATATATATATTTTTGCTTTTTTTGAGATCGTCATGTCTGGCCTTGTGTGCAACGTGAGTAGATGGGAAATGATCAAGTCAACGTGCCACAGTACAAATATCCAGTGAATCTATATATGCGGCACATTTAACAGCGAATCAATACGTGTGCAAATGTTCCTCATTGTCTACTGGTTTGTTTTTGAGCACATATACTAGGATTCGGATATTTCATTTTGCTTTCATTCCCACTATGAGTTGATCGCGCCCACATTGTTGGTAACTTCTGCAATACGCGTTCTCTCAGTTATCAGGGTTTATAGGTGTGCGGCCTCGATGCAGCTATATTTTTTTATCATTGTAAATACGTTGCTGCGCTGCACTTTTGGCTGTAAGCATCATCGTCAGGTTTCCAACGGTTTTGTATTCAAATCACTTATGTGTGTCGTAGCTAGGTGTATTTTACCTGTTGAAGGATACCTGTGGGCTCAGGCGGCGGGCCAATTGGCAGTCTAAAGTACTATCGCCGGATTTTACAACACCTCTCGTGTTCATCTGTACGCATTCCAATTTTTTTTCTTGTATTTTTGGCCGTGTTTCATTGTTAAAGTTCATCCGCCAATCATTGCCTATCAATTGATACAGGTAGATAAATCTGGACGGATGACAAGGTCAAAGCCGGGCGAACCCTATCTGTGTACTGGATACGATGCTTACATAACAAAGGAACCGTGCATCATGTGCGCAATGGCATTGGTTCATTCGAGAGTGCGACGAGTTTTCTATGGTGTGAGTGATAAATATGTAGGTGGACTTGGCGGACGATATTCTCTGCATCTACAAGAGTAAGTAAAGTACGCATGTACGCTATTACGCTATTTCTATATACACTCTTGACAGGAAACACTCCTGACAGTGACAGGCCGTGCTTGTCTTGTATTGTATGACCTATTTGCGATCCCAGAAATAACTGCGTGGTCAAAATCTTGAGAAGCGTGCTCATCCATTCGCATATTATGGTTTGCAATTCTTCCATCCTGTTTAAATTGCAGAAGCATAAATCATCGATTTGAAGTTTTCCGTGGCATCTGCGCGTCCGAGTGCACAGACTTTCATACAAGGAATTCCACAATGAGAGATTCATCACAAATGAATGCAGCAAAAGATTGAAGTCGGAAGTTCACTGTGAACGTATTTCTGGATTAAAGCAACATCATACACACTGTATCACGTAAGTGACGCTACTTTCTTTAGGCTTGTCGAGTCTTACTACAATCGTTGTTGGAAGCCATTAGGTGCCAGGTCGGGGTTGGTCACGATGCTCATCTCGAAATTTTATAAATCTTCTGGTTTCTAACCAAAGTACGGTGCCCTTCTAGTCGCAGTTTGTAGACTGGCTTCACCGCGATTGCTGTTGAACTGTACTGCGCCCAACAATCTTTTTGACTGCCTCAGCATCAATGTTTTATTATCTGTTGTAGTACACAATGTACCTCACGCTCATGGTTTGGGCTGATTTCCTTTATTTACTGGTTGGTCGACATGATATGTTGCAACGTTCTACACACTGACTAATCTCAGAGTGAGTGTTTTATTTCATTGCATTGATTTTCCAGGACTTAGTTTACCTGGGCATCGCATCGAAGTGGCACATATCTATCGAAATACTGATACAGAAGTATGCTCAGTCGTGAACTATATCACGAGTCCACCAGTGTTACAATGCAAATATTTAGTCAGTCAAGTTCTATAAAACACAAGCATATGTGTTGGTCTGTTTGCTTCTAGGGTTGATTGATACATCACCGGTTCGATCAGATTGCGCAAGCTATCGAACAACTACCCTTCGCCTACTGGTCCGCATAGTGAACATACATCTGTATGAAATCACATACGTCGATATGTAATTAAAATGTCAGCATTTTGGTACAGAGGACCACTCCATACTAAATATGCAGAGCAACTCCGCCCTCATACCGCCACGGAAGGTGTCCGGGTGAATACACAATCCAGATGAGCTTCGCGAAGGAGCGCTTAATCATATGCCGGTCAAGACCATGACCTTGAAAAATCGGTCACAACGAATTCAAAAAGCCGTTGGCATCTCGATACAGCTGTTCTAACCCGCCCTCCACGGCACCTACTTGCTGTGACGGTGTTAGTCGGGGGTTCCAGTTCGATGTTGGAGTGTTCATATGGACTGATTGCGCTTCGGGTTTCATGGACAGTGGCTCATACTTGGGTAGTGGTACCACCTGCTTTTGGGACGCCGACATAGTGGATAGCCATGTATAGTTTGGATCCTCTCCAGGATTCATTTGCTTCATCTGGGACTGGTGTCCATCCGAGCCTTGTCTTTGAGTGTCTGATGATATATCAAAGGATTCCACGTTTGGCGTGACTGGAAAACTATTCTCGTACCCCTTTTTCCCAAGTGACAATTCTTGTACCATGTCATCAAATGCAAGTTGCTCTTGTACATCGGGTGCGGAGGCTCGTCGGTCGGATTGTGACACTTCCGTTGTTAGTGGCATAGAGCATCTGTTACCTGGCATTCTTATCAACGCAGTGTCGTCGAGGTGTATACCACTGTACAAAGTAGGTAGCACCGGTTTCCCCTGCAACATGGATAGCCGTGCATTACCCTGCAATACGGAAAATTGAGTGATGGGCTGAGAGTTCGATATCGAGTCCAATGACTGCGTGCGCACCACCGCAGTAGGAGTCGGGTCGGGGTTCGCCCTATGGCGTTTCCCTTTCGAAGTGCTAAGCTCCTCTAATGAAGAGAGCCCCGAATAAGGCAATGAGAGTTCCATTGATTTCCGCAATCTGCTCTGTTTTGTTTTAACCTGAACAGTTTCATCAATTCCAACCTCCGGATGTACTGATTTGATGATATGTGATTTTACAACTGTTTTATCTCCGTCCATATGCACCCCCTTGGCTTTCTTGTCTGGTACATCGACTTTGGTACCAGTTTTGGCTTTCACTTTCCTTTCATTCGCCGTCTTCTCCTTCGCTGATTTGTCTTTTGCAGCCGCCGCTTTGTTCCGCCGTCCCCGGTGCCTAATGTACTCGCCTTGGTCACTGAAGTAATGGCGACTCTCTGGGTCAACTGTCCAATAGTTGCGTTTTCCGTCAGCCGTCGTGACTACCTTCTTTACGAATGATTCATTAAAGGTGAGATTATGCCGCACGCTTGACTGCCAACTGCCGCTCTTTTCCTTCTTAAAGAAAGGAAAGTTTTCGTTGATCCAGGTGTATATCTCTGAAAGAGTAAGCCTAAGGTCTTTAGAGTTCAGAATCGCCATTCCGATGAGACTAGCATAAGAATGTGGCTGTTTCTCAGCCACCTGTGGTACAGGAGCCTGTGGTATTGGTGGCTGATGGTTTAGTATTTGCTGCTGTGCACCAAATATCTGTGGTGAAAGACCTGCTCTACAGTCCATCCCGTTCGCATATGGCATCGAGTTCAACAGCTTGCTAAGCTCATTTTGATTTTGTTGCTCAAACCCACCACTGTTCACAACGAAGCCATTTCTTTGCGAATTGTATGACTGCAGATTGCTATAGTAATTCATATCACCGCCGATCAAAGTATTATCACCCACAGACGAACTGAAATAGTTTTCGTTATTCATGCCTAGTATGTGGCGATTGTTCTTGAAGTCACTAAGTTGCTGGTGCAAGTACTGCGAGTCACTGAACTGTTGCCGTACAGGTGCTCTACCGTTGCTGGCAAGTTGTCCTGTCGATTGCCGGCGAGCACCTCCTTTTGATAGTGCTGGTGATTCAGGGGGATGGTCCAAAGTATTGAAGTAGCTGTATGATTCCGAGGACTGAATAGTACCTGAACGCGTACGCTGCACAAGTTCGTTGTTCACATCTATGCTCCTATCGAATGAATCGTCTGCTTGTACATGCATAAAATTCAGAAGTGGCTGATGGGAGCGGCCAGCGTTCCGGTACGGACTAAATTGAACGTTATTAGAAGGAAGTGAGTTTCTTCTGGCCTTGCGTCTGTGGCCTTCACCGTTGAAAATTGTATCGTTACTTTCGTTGATTCCAACAAGCTGATTGTTCCCAGGCATCGATGCGCCAGGTGCATTGTTGTAAGCGTCGCTGTTAGCCATGGTCACTCCAACGCCACCAAGTGTACCACTCTGGTTTGGCTTAGACGTTATCATTCGAATCCATGCCTCCGTGTCGTTTTCTTCCATGTTCATGATAGATAGTGCTAAAACACTAACTGTGGTGCATTTAAGAGTGACCCACTATATCACTGAGCAGCTATGCATATATACGGCATTTGAAATTTCAAATAATAAACAAAAAAAAACAGGAAAAAAAAAAGAATACTTTTGAAAAAAAGTTGGGGAAAAAGATTGCAGTTTCTTTGGAGTAAATATAGAAAGCATCTTTGCTTCTAAAAGTTCTATACAATATTCAATATTGAATATTTATCAGTAATCCTGTTCATAGCCTTCTGAATTATAGACCTGATCATACTTACTCTAACAGTGGAATTCAAATATTATACCATTATCTCAGTACCAGTATGATACCAAATTCGATACTCGATTCATATTTTCTGAAAGTAAATATGCTCATCAACTTTTCGACATCGTCTTATTCTCTATGCGAAATATACTCTGGTATTTCTATCTATTTTTTTCTCAATTTTCGATTTATTCTTTTAAAAAAGAAAATATTTATATTGATTCTTTCTATCTATTTTATTTATGATTTTATCTACCATATTTTGTTTTTGTTTAAAAAAGCAACAAAAATGAAATATGTTGAATGTTCTCTCTCTCTCTCGTCTTGTTTGTTTTTGACAATATAGAAGAAAAAAACAAATCTCAGTGGAGACACGGAGGAGGGGAGGGGGAAGTGGAGACTGGTCACTGGAGAGTGGAGACTGGAGTCTGGAGGTCTGGGGGGTACTGGTAGTAGAAATTAGAAAGAGGGAGAGAGTTCGGAGTTTACGTTATAACGTATAAACATTGATTTTTCTTATACACGGACAACGTTTATATCGTGATTACACTGCTACTATAGATTTAAATAAACATTCGTGGCCCTGGGCGACTTGATGTGTTTCAAAGTTTTCAATAATATATGGGCACGAGAAGTGTAGAACTGTATTGTGCAACATAGGACTGTAGCCGTACGTGACGAGGAGTAGGTGACTGGGTGCCTTTTCGTCGAATCTTCGATTTTATTTTTTCCCCAGACTGTTCAGTTTGTAGTCTTTTGGACACAAACTTTGAACTGTACCGGTTATTTTGTTTTTAAAAAAGACATCGAACAAAAGCGTTTACATTTTTCGGTTTTTTATAAAAATAGTAAACTACATATCAAGTTGATATTGGACTCTTTTCAATTTGGTTTATTTTGTACAAATTTTAAAAACGGAGTAGTTTTTTTAATGGATTAGTGGTTACACACACTCATGACCTGGGCTGGTATGAGGTTACGATATGTCGTTTCTCGCGCCCTGTCGTATGAAATATGTCCTATGTCGCATAAGTATGCATACCGACAAATGTCATACATGCAGTCGGAAATTATCAGAACTTTCATGTTCACCTATTGATAACAGATGTAAGGTCGTGATGATTGACGAATTTTTTAGATTTTTATGATTCAGAGGGTCTTATTTCTTCAATCTTACGTCGATCATGTAAAGACACGTCGCGACCCCGAAGTCGCGACATGTCGCCTAAAACAACTGTAAACGACCTGAGGCGCACGCGTCGTCAAAGGCAAAAGACATGTCGTTTACGGTTTACCAGCTCAGCGCCTCAGCTTATGACTCAACACAGTGGTTTTTATCGATTAGGTCAAAATACTTTGAGATTTGAGAGTTGAGAGTTGAGAGTTGATCAGTGGAGAGACTTGTGAGTTGAGAGTTTGTGACTCATTGGGTCTTGCTATTTTCCTTACTCCGGTGACTCACAGCAAAAAAAAATTAACCTCAAATAATTTACCGTTGAAAGCGTTTACAGATTGAACAAATAGATGCTTCCGTTAAAACTTTTAAGTACACTATATCCCTATGTAAATTTATAGGGTGTATATATCAGGTGAGATTGTACTATATTCCAAATTCTAGCCAAAATGACCCACTGGCCTTTTTTAAACGCACAGTGCCCTTTTCGTTAGGAATAGGTATAAATCTTAATTCTCAAGTGCAAAATAAACTTTGTTGACTGCTAAATAAAAACCTATAAAAATCGTAAGCCCCTTTCTAAATCGAATATATGTGCGTTTCCGTTCAACTTGTACTCAGCGAAGCCAAAATGTAGAAATTTAGCCCGAGTTTTCAGTTTCATCACAGGCCACAGGGGCAGGATCCAGCGGTTCTCAGTGAGACATAGTAGAGACTCCAGAGTCCAGATGGCCAGCATGTTATTTGACTTTAAATTTACTGATCACTCAGATAGTCAAGAGTCTCAGTCTCTCAGACACTCACTCTCTCCGAGTGTCAGTGAAGTATGTATGTGAATACTAAAATAGTGTAGAACTGTAGATGTTTATGTAGAGTTTTTTAATTTTTTAACATATATATATGTTTTTATATATGTATATATATATATACATACATACATACATACACACATACACACACACACACACACACATAATATATATATATGTAATATATATATATATATATATATATATATATATATATATATACATATATATATACATATGTGTATATATATAATATAGTATGTAATATATGTATGTGTATCTATATTATATATATATATATATATATATTATACATAATATATATATGTAATAATGTATATATATATATATATATGCATACACACACGTACACACATGCATACACATGCATGTATGTGTAATATAATATGACATACATATAATATATATATATATAATAATAATAATAATAATATGCATATATATGTAATACATAATATTATATAATACGTATATTATGTTATTATTGATGTAGATAATATTATTATTACGTCATTTGTGTAGCTGTAACATAGCATATATGTATAATACATAATAATAATAGTATGGTTATGAATATATAATATGTATTACATATGGCATGTTGTATTATTGATATGTAATATTATTGTAATGCATATGTGTAATTATTGTAATAATAATATTGTATACATGTATTACATACATAATAATATTGGCTGGTTACATTATGTGGCATAATAATGTATGGCATTATGTAATGTTATGTATGGTATGTAATGTATAATAATGATGGCTAATATGCATTAACATATACACAATATGCATGCTTGTACATATTACTTGTGTATGTTATATGGCTTATTTATTATGTTAATACATATTACATTATGCATATTAATATTATGGCAATATTAATGTAATTGCTATGTTTGGTTTATTATTAATATATATATATTATTATTATTATTAATATATTGGCCAATATATATTAACATAACATGTAATATATTGATATACATATAATATAATATGTATGTATACATAATATTATATATATGTATTAATACATGCATACATTATTACATTATACATACATATGTATACATATGCGATGCATATTATTACATATATGTTATGCCATATATATGCACATACATTACACATATCCAATCATATAATAGCCATATGTGTATTATAATAACAATATATGTAGCTGTATATCTGGTTATGGAAGAAAAGGCTATGTATATTACTAAATATACTAAAAAATGCTAAAATACACAATTTTTAAATAGTCGATAGTTCAGTATTGACCACTAAGATTAAATGTTCACAGCGGACGGACTTTTTTTTTTTAACATATAGCCTTCTATAACTCTCTGGTCAGCTACTATGTGTGCTTCTCTTGGCATGTTTATTTACTGAGTTGTTACTGACTTATCTTTTTTTCTTTTAAAGGGAGTAAAGAGACCAAGATGTTTTCGTGTTTTCGATGTTTGTCTTTCCAAAAAAATATATATATATATGTTATTCACATACATATATACATATTATATATATATATATATATATATATATATATATATATATATATATATATAATATATATATATATATATATATATATATATATATATATATATATACATATATATATATATACATATATATATATTATATATATATATATATACATATGTATATGTATGTATATATATATATATTATATATGTATGTGATATATATATATATATATGCATTGTGTATATAAAGACAAATACGAAAACATTTGGTCATTTTGTCTTTTTTTTCTTTAAAAAAAAAAAGATAAGTCAGTAACCCAGTAAACAAAATATGCTAGAGAAGTACATAGTAGAGACTAGAGAGTTATAGAAGGCTATGTTTAAAAAAAAAAAAAAAGTCTGTCTGCTGTGAATATTTTACACCTTAGAGGTCAATACTGAATTGTCGGCTATATTTAAAAATTGTATTTAGTATTTTTAGTATATTTAGTAATATACATAGTTTTTCTTTTATAACTATGTATATATTTAGTAATATAGTTATAAAAATTATACATACATATTTTAAAAGATTTCTTCTTCACTATTTACCTACTCTCTCTCTCTCTCTATTTATTTAGAGAGGTTTTAGGGTTTAGGGTATGTACTCTCGCAGAGAGAGAGAGAGATAGAGACTGAGAGAGAATGTCTAAACATAACCTACGCTACTGTACTCCTTCGGGCGTTAGTTCGATCACCTATATTTTAGTTCTGAATATTATTTCTATTCTTCTCTCGACTACTCCTTACAGTCTACAGTCTACTCTCTACGCTCTACAGTCTAAATACAGTCTACGGTCTACAAAATCCTCTACACCCTACAGTCGACAGTCTACATTCTACACTCTAAAGCCAAGCTCATTACGTTATGGGGGTACGGAATAGAAGTTGAACGTAAACGCATATTAATTCGATTATAATGTGGTCAGAATGGCTTACCTAAGTTCTTTTATAGGACTGGTTTGTATAGTGAGAACAGGATATATACTTAATCTTTAGACCCGCAAGGTGCACCTATGAGCATACAAAAGACCGAATATTTAGTCGATTTATAAAAGTTTTAAAGGAAAACGGTTTGAGGTTAGCTTTAAAGTCTACACTCTCCATTCTCCACTCTACAGTCTACACTCTACACTCTACAGTCGATGTATTTTACACTCCACAGTCTACAGTTCTACTACACTCTACAGTCTACAGTAATGACACACTACAGTAGTACAGTCTATGTAGTCTACACTCTATAGGTCCTGAAGACAGTTCTTCCGATAGCATGAATACTTTTTGTTTTTATTAAATATTGTGGGATAAAATCATAAAAAACAGTAAAACGTCGGTTGATAAAACTCAACACTACTCGGCGAGAGTCAACAAGTGATCACCACTCTGCTCTACTACTACTCGAGAGCAGTAGAGGGAGAGTAGTAGCAGGAACCGTAGATCAGTATGTAGAACTCTATACTCTGTAGTTGTCTATAGTCAGTTATCTATTCGCTACAAAACGTGTGCGTTTGTTGCTTAGATACACTATTTATAAATATAGCATTCGGTTGGCTTTTAAACTACCCTTTTTTAAAGAACTGGTAATATCCGGATTTCACATTTTTATTTTGGGCCAAAAATTTGAAATTCGGATAGTATCCGAGCTAAAGAAAGAAACTGGTGGTTAGGGGTTTCTCGAAGGAGTGTTATTTACAATATCAGTAACAAGAAGTTGTCAACGGTCACGTCACTCGCGTGTCGATTCATCGAAAGTAAATAACAATATGAAACCGTCAACTGTTTTTTTTTTAAAGAAGGCTATGTGCCAACCTGTCACGAATTCGCTATGTATTTTTTTTTAAAGTGTTCCTGTGCCATTTCACTGTTTCAGAGTGTTACCTCACCCGAGAGAGGACAGCTGGCCAGAGGCTCACCTCAGTCACCGGCGTATGGCGGTTGGCCACTGCTGTCAACTTCCTTCTGGTAGAAGGAATGTTAAAAAATACCAATCTGTGTGTATCTGCTCCTGATTGTCTGAAATCCGAATGTAGAATTCTTTACTCTATATCAGTTGATATGGTATTTTCAAATTTCACATTTTGGTTTTGACGTTAGTTGTGAGTTGTGACTGTTCTGAAGAGTGATATTTTTCAATATGTATTTAGGAAACTGGAAAACAAAAAAAAAACAAACAAAGTCCTCCCAAAAACAAAGTTTGTTTTGCACACCAGAACACAGGAGCCTTTTGTACTAAATTTGTGTTTTGAAAATATACAAATATAAAAATACATAAATATTTGTCTATGTTTTCAAAACAAAAAAGATAAAATTGATGTTTTGTTTAAAAAAAAAATTCTTTTTGTTTTTTTGTTACATTTGTTTGTTTGTGTTTTTTTAAAAACAAACACAAAAAACAATTTCGGTCAAAAACGTATCTGTTTTTATAAAGGTACTTCACTGTATATTTGTTTAAAAAAAATACCATTTGTTTTGGTTTTTAAAAAATAGAAAAAGAACAAAAAAAGACTTCATTTTTAGTTTTGTAATTTTGATTACAATTTCAATTTACACACACAACAAAGATATCAGTAGAATATACATAGGAGCAGACAGCCAGACAACATCAAATATTGGATGGAGGAATCCGGGGATTTCAGTTTTCACTAAAAGTTGACCAAGTGCCAAGTAGTGAATTAAAAACTTCTTTGATTGGTAGTTAGATTGACGAGTAATAAACACGAAATACACATCCAAACTCAGCACACATAACCTCCCATAGAATATGAAGCAATACCCACCGTTTATTCTCGACTGTCTTATCTCATATCTCTTTACGTGCCACTGTAAACACGTCTTCTGCCTGTCTTCATTTGTTAATCCCTCGACTACTCTTATCACTCCTTACGCTCCGTTCTTAGGTGGGGTCACTCGAAGGTGTGCATTACTTTGCTCGGCATGTTGTTTATAACGCCAACCAATCCTCTGAAAATGTATTTATAATGCCAGAAAGGTCTGTTGGCCGTTGGGTATGGATGGACTTGTGTACGTGCGCCTAGTGAACCAGCTGGTACAAACATGAATCTGACATAGCTTTTAACCAATAGTCCAATCGGGAAGAGATTGAACGTACATCTATTACTCGTCAACAGGAAGAATTTGATACATCTAATTGCCATTAAATAGACTTTTTCATTTACCTCTGGGACCTCTATAGTCAAAAATCAAAATCCCCGGGTTCTTCCGTCCAATATTTGATGTTGTAAATATGGACTCTATGTAAATGTTTATTTTAAAATATCAACAAACATTTTGTTTTGTTGTTTGTTTACCAAAAAAACCCCAATTTGGTTTTTTGTTTCCTTAAAGAAGAACCACAAAAATCCAAAATTTTGAGTCTGGAAAAGTGACTGTTGTGTCTCGCTCGTGGTTGTAGAGACAGCAAGTTTTATTTAAAATATTGACTATTTGTCTATAAAATTAATAAATTCAAAACAAGTCTGTTCCTTGGCTTCGGAGTTCATCTCTACTCTATACTCTCTCGAATGGAGTCGTGCTTCGGACTCTTTTTCTTTTCGCATACGCGTTGATGTAATAAACTCTCAACGTAAACGCAAAAAGGTTTGTTTTTCAAGCGTTGAAAAGTATATCAGGGGCAAATCGACAATGAAAATTTTCTAAATTTGCACCTGAGAAATTGATCTTTTTTAATGAAAAGGTGATTTGAAACTATTCACAACTGACGCAAAGGGAAGAGTAGGACAATTCGTGGCAGTTATGTCGCCTTAAATAATTACCTATTTTACATAGGACTATATTTAGGATAAACTTTGAACGTAAACACATTTAATTTTTGGTTTTAATTTTGCGTTTTAACGGGAAACGTAATGAGGTTAGATTGAGACTTTAAGTATTTACTATTTCATCTATTTCCATCATGCATAATGTTTGTTTGAACTTCTGGTCGCTGTGTGACAGACTTCTATCCTATGACAACTTCTGGCCTAGATGTGCCCAACTTTTAGACCCACCATTGTAACTATACCTACCGTTTCGCCCAACTAAATCTAAAACAAACTTTTAAGCTCACCCTTGTCGTGAAACCCAACTTTTACACCAACCTGAGTCGTATGCCACACTTTCAGACCAACCTGAGCCGTATACCAAACTTTTAGGCCAACCTTATGACTATGACCAATGTATAATAATGATATAATATAGCTGAGATAAAAGGACTTTGCAATAAAATGTATATATATATATATATATACTTAGCCCTCTAATTTAATACAAGAAGGCTAAGATATTTATAAATACATCTTGATTGCTGTGCGCTAAAAATAATTCATCCGATTCTATACATATCTAAGTGTTGTACACAAAAGGATTCTTCTATTCTTGTGTGTGTTGTATGAAGGTGGCGAGCAATCTTCCAGCTACGGTCTACAGCTGTTCATTTGAGAACTAGTTTGGCACAGAGATTTATCTTTGGTAGGTGTGACAACAAGATATAAGAAGCAAGCTAATATGTCATCTGTGTGCGCAGTATATGTATGTATCATGTATGTACTTTATAGAACGCTAATAACATGTGCGCAGAAATAGAGAACGAATTTTTAAGCCTAGCCTTTGTTCTATTTTAGGTTATAATGCCAGTATTGCCATAGCCTCCTAAAATTGAAACATGGCCCATGCCAATTATCAAGCCAATTCGGTCATAACTCATATTTCGGACATGGTATATTTTTTTACACACAGAAACTTCCAAAGTTCCAAGACAGTGAAGGCACTCCCGCAAATATATAAAAAGAGTGATATTTGAATATTGACATATTGGAGAGAATGGCGATAGAATTATTTAGATGCGATATTTATAAATTGAAAATCGATGGAAAGTACACCTGAACCCGGTTTGTATGGAATTTGTCTGGATCAAAAACAACTCAAACCAAAAATTTGACCACTGTTATCGATGCGTTCATCGGGTAATATGTGGCTTTGGCACGTTCTGGAATCTGGACACAAGAAGAAATTGACACAATCGGTGAAGTATTTAAAAAAATATTGTTTTTGGAAGCCGAAAACAGTCAAAAGTCAAAACACATACAATCAGACCTGGTTATTAGACCAATTCCAATTTCTGAACTAGTATCCAAAAGACTAGCCTTGTGACTTGTGATTGGTCGAGAGGTCATGGCTCAGTTTGACTGTAAATCATCCCACAAAGTGTGTATACTTGCTGTTTTTATTTCCTATTAAGAATATCTCAGTGATTGTATCATCGAGAAGTATGTCATTACTGTCTGAGTCTTTGCTTCCATTATGGGTCTAACGCGTTCTCGGCGCTAACCTCTCGCTATCTGATAGAAGCACAACCATTATCTCCCACAAATGTTGTGATAACTTGTCTTGATGGCCTATATAACTCCTGCATCTATAGGCTAATATACCGCTGTACTGTTCTTAGGCAATAGTACAAATTGTACCCCATCTCTTTCTTTCTCTATATATGCACCAAAATCATCCATCACGAGGCAAGCTGGTTCCTTTGTTCGCTTACGTACGTGTCTGAGGAATACTAAAGTGAACCACCACTCTTGAATTGTAGAATCATTCCACGAGTTTTTTTGGTCTATGTATGGTACTGGTGGGTCCAATCCTTTTAAACTTCTGGGATTCTTATATGCGCCTATGACTGCTAAAGGGACTTTATCACTTCCCGAAGCATTAGTGCATACGATCAGTGTCACTCTATAGTCTATCCATTGCACTGCTTAGCTCATCAAAATTTGAAACACAAAGGAAAAAAATGGCCATGTCTAAAATTTTCTAGACTAGTATCCAGGTCGACTAGTTAACTAGGTGACTATTAACCAGATCTGACTGTACATAGCCTTTTAAATTTTGAAAACAAACTATGAAAATAGGCCTATAAATGGCGGATAAATTAGAGCAAAATGCGGCAAACTTGAACAACTTTTCGGCCTGTATGGACCAATAATCAGGACTAAAATGATATTTTCATTTTGTTTTCAACTCGCGGGTTTGTTTAAAAATAAAACATAAAAGAGGTGTACAGTTTCCAGAACGTCTCAAAGGCACATTTGGCCTCGATATGTGTGATTCAGAAGGCTAAGGATATACATATACAACGATAATAGACTCAAAATATCGTCATAGAGTCGCAAAATCGTATTTATTTGGCATTTGACTCAGCGCCAATTTCAATGCCAATCAGATGTATTTAAATTCTATTTTGTATTTTTAAAATTTCCAAATATTTACTATCGCATCCTCCTCATTGTTTTCTTTATTTTCTATTTTCGATTTGGCATAGCCGTATGAAAATGGAACAGCTATGAATTTGAGCCCAAATTTATTTTTAGAAAAGATTTGAAAACCTTTTCAAAAATAATATTGGGAAAATACTGCCCTACAAAATATTTTCCTAGTAAATATTGGAGCGCTATATTTCTGGGGAATTTCAAAATATGTCCTCAATACTGTTGAATATTCGAGTAGTACAATATTTTGATTTCTTCCGTTGGGACTTAATTAGGCGAAGGCAAATATGCGCGGATCGGCCGAATGCTAACCTCATAACGATAGAAGTATCTTTTATTTTTGTCCTTTTTTTTACGTTTTAAAAAGGACACCTTTTATACCTGTGGAAGCCCTTATAAAAATAAATAGGTGCAATTTTCAGGTCAGTGAGTATATATATTTTGTTCTGATTTTAGGTACAAACTATCAAATGCCAACTACCAAGTGTCAGGTTGAAAATTTCTGATTGACCAAGACTTATTGAAGGCCCAAATTCTGAAACGTATGGGACAAATGCAAATTTAAATTTATATATCATTTTTGTCCCAAATAAAAGTTATAACTGTTATATTCCAAAAAGTAACAGTTAAAGGTTTAACGTTTATACAGTGACCCCAGAACTACATGAGGTTAGGCCGAATGCCCGAATCCACAAGAAATTATGTCGTGGCCAGCGGCTCAGGCCCCAGGGCCCAGGACCACAGGAGGCAGAACATACGAATCAATGTCTGTGATTTTAGTCTTTTATCATGCAGGTTTTGTTGGAGTAAACGGAGTAAATCTAAAGGCGGAGTAAATCTGAAAATAGAACACGATAATTTCTTCACAAAGTCAGAAAGAGGGTCTATTTTCAGGGCCATCTTGTTCGATTAGCCAAATTTTGTTCTTTCTTCATTCTCTAGAGAGGGAATGCTGTTTTATACTCTTTTTGACTTCAAGAGAAATATACAACAGTATCGAATATTGTTGTATATTTATTATTTTTTATGTCGTAAAGTGGCAAAATTTGGGATTAGCACAACCATCGAAATCATGGATTTTTAAAAATACGAGGCATATTTTTAAATATTATAGTATGTCCAGTCGAACCTGGAATATTGTCCAGGGTCCGAATTAGGTATGTACAAACAATAATGGAGGTAGACAATAATAGTGGTTTGACTGTAGTCAATTACCATAATTTCCTGTGAAAATTTGGAAATACTGTCAAATTTAAAGAAATATCAACATGTTACCGGAGTAGAGTGTTTTATAATAGTTCTCCCCCTTAACCTCCATAGGCCCAAATTTTCATCGATTTGCCGTAAAATAAAGTTTTTAAGAGAATGTATCATATGTAGTAGATTTCAATTCCAATTTTTACTCTGCTGGTGTTGGCAGTTGGGCACTGGGCCCCTGGGGTGAGTGGGGCCTCTGGGGGCTAAAGTTAGACGTACACAGGTAAACGGTTGATTTTATCGATACATAACTTTGTGTGATATTATAAAAGTTACAACTTTTATTTGGGACAAATCAGTTGTCAGATTTTTCAACAGTGCACTCGAAAAATTGTCCTATCGTTGAAATTATGGGTGAAGTGTGGGGGGGTATTGGTACATGGGCGCGCCAAAAACAACAGGACAAAATACTGACATCACCTTGACCTGGAAAAAGTACAATCAGACTGTACCTATCAGTTATAAACGTTGGATTTTTATCGGTAACTTGATAAATAAAAGTTATAACCTTTAACCTATTATAAGGAGGTTAGTCTGGGCCCTCTTGAGTGTTTATGGCCGCATGGGCAGTGTTTATTTATTTTTATTTTTGTTGCTGTTAGTTTTTATTATTTCGTTTTCTGTTTTTTGTTGTTGTTTTTTATTGTTGTTTGTTTTGTTTTACAACAAAAAAAAAACAAAACAAAAAACAACGTCCTTCGGACGATAGTACGATTTGTTAATTTTAAGTCTTCTTCACTTTCTAAAGGGTCATGATAAATAAACATAGCCTTCTGATTTTAAAAACCAAAAAAAAACAAAAAATTCCAAATCAAGTCCACTCATCAGTCCAGGACTCCATGACTCCAGTGCTTTTTACGAATATACGAAACGCACCTTCAGAAATTCCATGTCTTGGCCAATCGGCGGCATCGGATAGGTGATTTCTGGCCGACGCTCAACGTGGTCGTTTGTGGAACATTGGAAGTCTGGAACTAAAATAATTATGGCCCGTTACACGCCATAGGGGTTCCCGCCCCGCGGCCCCGGTCAGGCATTAGCAACAAAAAAAGTGAGCAGTGGCTGTCACTTACAGATTCTTTGAGTACCATCTGATAAATAAATATGTATTTTTTTTGTTGTGTTTATTTTTTTAGACCTACATACTAACTACGGAATGAATGCCGCACTGCGCCCCTCCACTATACTATACCATCCTGATATGTATGTAGACTATATAAATAGATGGTGTTGCAAGGCAAATTTGCGGCATATCCTCGGCGTTGTTTTAGGTTATTTTAGGTTGTTTCAGGTTGTATCAGGTTGTATCAGGTTGAGAGTCGTTCATCGCAGTTGCATTCAAAATGGCACCTTCAGAAAGCAAAAAAACCCGGTCTCCGCTCCAAAGTATTCTCTCGGGTATGTACATTTTGTATCTTTATGGGCTTCACCTTAGCATAGCTAAGATTGCCACCTGGAAATGCATAATTTCAGTTTTGTTACAACTTTATATTTGTACTCATAAAGGTACGAAAGTGTACTTTGTTTTAGTCGGAGAGATTATATAGTGTGTATTGTGTATATGACAAGTTTATTTCTGCTTAGGGTCCACAATCCTTCTTGTTTATGATATAAATCAAACAATATACGTTCGAATTCTAGCTGCATTTCAATACAACTGTTTGGTTTGAAATGTATTCTACATAAAAATTCGTATTTTTGTTTGTACATGCACGAGTGAATGCTTTGAATAGTAGCATATGTATGAGAGGGATTGAATCTATGTGTATACGAATACAAGTATATTCTGACGTATGCAAATTCGTTTCGGTATCCTTCAGTCTCATACACAACTTTATCCATATAATAGTACGTCGCAGGGTCGCTAGCACATGTGGTCGATGTCGTTATTTGGTAGTTAAAGAGTGTGCATGGACATGAACAAATCATGGCTATTTGTGATCATTTCCAGTCTTGCAACGTTATCAGTTAAGTTTGGAAATCTATTTACAAGCAATATCGAGCTCGCGACGAGACTGCCTCTCTCTTCTTTCTATGTATGTATATACACGTCTTGTAAGGTTCAGTGCCATTCATTAAATTTTGAGTATTGGCATCTCCATATATTTACAACGGAATGCAAGTATAAATGGTTCGCTTCCATACATACACGTAGAATGTCAACTAAGAGTGAACTATCTTGGAAAGTAACAGAATGTTCGTGTCTTCTAGAGCGTTCCAATGTATAAAACCTCTACTTCGCACACTTGTCAAATTGTGATGAAATACGGATATTCTATTATGTTTGCACAGATTTCTCACAATCCGATCTGAAAGGTGGCCAATGTAATAAACCCTGAAAGATCAGTCTGGTACACATAGTATTCGCCCTTACGATATTTGTTCTATGACTGCAATTGACATTGCGCTTCATGAAGCTTCATGAACATCGCATAGATTCGCGCTTCATGAACACCGCATAGATTCCAGAATGCTCACATTTTGATTATACCTACAGGAGGCATCTCTGGCGGAGTTGAGATCTGTATGACATACCCCACAGAGTTTGTCAAGACTCAATTGCAGTTGGATCAGCGATCGGCCACCCCAAAGTATAAAGGAGCCATCGACTGTGCTAGGCAAACCATTAAAAATAAAGGTATGCTAGTGCTCAATAGGATAGTTCTACCGTTCAGCTTCGATACCAGAAGCTTCTACAGTAAAATAAATATACGCATCTCTGGCACATTTATACTTTCGTTTCTAGTCTACTCCACACGAGTCTTTGATATTGTCCATATTGCATGCAATGTGAAAGACCATATTGTTGTCCCGCGTGGTATACGTTACATGTGATGAGGGGCTGTCTTCATCTTTTTGACACAAGTTTATCAATGAATGGGGTTGGCCGTTATGTTGCTGTACATCGCACTTTCTGTCAGCGTATATGCTCAGGGAATGACGGAGAGCACAAGGAGTCCCTTTGTTTAAGCCTCAATCGCGAGACAGGTGCATATTAAATAATAATACATTGCTCTATCTGCATTCATAGTTAGCTCAAACATGCGTGTCTCTCATATCTCCCGCAGCTAGTACATGTCAAGTGTATTCCACAGGCTCACACATTCATGACTCATGCACTGCACAGGTTTCTCGGGCCTATACAAAGGTATTACGCCCCTTCTAGTGGGCACCATCCCCAAAGTAGCGTCCCGATTCACGGCGTACGAGCAAGGAAAGGCTCTCCTCGCAGACGAGAATGGAAAGCTCACAGTGGGCCGAACATTCTGTGCGGGTCTAATCGCCGGTGCAACAGAGGCGGTGTTGGCGGTTACACCAATGGAGACCGTGAAGGTCAAGTTCATTGCCGACCAGAGTCTACCCAACCCGCGGTACAAGGGACTTTTTCACGGTGTGAGCACAATCGTCAAGGAAGAGGGTCTGAGTGGTATCTACAAGGGAGTTGGCCCCACTATCGTTAAGCAAGTATGTCTTCGTTGGTTTGGTGAGGAAATTATCGTCTCACGTATCCCGCACGCATGTAAGCGTACCCATTTGGACCGTATTTGTGACTATGTAGTGGGGTGCTTTGTATTAGACTTGTGGTAGACTTCCTGTCCAGGATGCGTGTCTGTGAAGTTTCGCTTAAACTTGAAAGTGTACTTTCAGAACTGATTCACGCTGCATGTTTCGCATTTAACTCAACATCACTTATCCGATCGTATTTGATCATAATAATAGCCATGTAGCGCATACCTGGACTAGTTCAGACTCACCCGGACATGCATCAAATTGTCTCTATTGTCATATACTCGTGAGCACTATTCTGCACCAGAGTCTCAATCTGTTCTAATCGTATCTCCTTCACGATACTTCTCTCCACCGCCAGGCTTCAAATCAGGCTATCCGCTTTGTAGTATACAACCGTGTCCGTGAAACACTTTGCGCGAAATTAGAACTAGACGCTTCTGTACCGCACGTTGGTGTTACCATGGCTGCTGGTGTGGTTGCTGGAACCGCCAGTGTCTACGGAAACACACCCATAGATGTAGTCAAAACCAGGTATGATTGAATGCGTGTATAAATGGTGAGCGTACGTGAATTGATTTCCTTGTTTAGTCAATGAAGGAGTAGCTAGCGATGCAAGCCTTTGAATGCCCTTGGAGGCTCATAAAGGTTCATATTGAGTGTGAGATAAGTTTAAAATGATATATCACCGTCCTATACCATGTCATGCATGTTACTAGATCGTGGGTGGCTCTATTTAATATTGGTATCATCTGCTCAGTATGGACCCTCGTATCGCACATGACACTTTTAATGGGCGGTGCTATTATCTTATAAGTGCAACCGATGCCACAATGAGTTTCCTGAACATTCCCTCGTTTAATTGCGCAATACTCAACGCTTCTTGCATTCATTGTTTTGTATACAGAATGCAAGGTCTGGAATCGAAACAGTACAAGAACTCGTTTGATTGTTTCAAACAAATAGTGCAGAAGGAAGGATGGAGTGCGCTGTACAAGGGCGCCACTCCTCGTTTGAGTCGTGTCGCTTTAGATACCGCTATTGTATTTACGCTGTATGACCTAATTTCTGCTCAGCTAGACAAGCTTTTCGCCGATAAGTAATAAATTAATAGCTAAAGGACCCGTCCATTCTAGTTTTGCCCACATGGTCGATTATTTACAAGAAAATACGCGCTTCACCGAGAGTCCACTCAGAGGTAAATATTGATTGTGAATCCCATTCGCCCGTATTACGAGGTTAATCGAGTATGCACTCACCACAACCACGGAGAAGCTCAGAAACCACTCAGCATTCAAGAGTTGAATGGTCTAGTCGGTCACAGATAGCAATACATAAAGGCGCACTTGAGGTGTTTCAATACCACAGAAGTGAGTGTCTCGGGGACGCCATTGCACATAGTGACGAGGTCTAGCGTACCCGTGAACGAGAGTTTCATGCTCGTAGCTGAAGGCGATGGATATCTGCTGAGCAATTTGCTCATGTTCGTAGCTCGAGACGATAAACAAAACCGCACTGGCCAGTACGATTGGGTGACGATTAGCTTTGAATGCTGCCGCGATGCTCAGCAACGGTGATCTCGGAATGATAAGGTAAAACGTATATATATATATATATATATATATATATATATATACTGATATACTTAAAATTTCGACGCGTTGTAGATGATTCGTCAACAAAATATTACAAGTACAGCGACTGGCATCAGCGCAACTGTGCATATCCCTCGGATTCTGGACAGGTAGATCATGATAGGCACACCATATGAGAATTATTTCACGCAATGAAAGTGATGGCGTTCAAAAACGGGTGCTCGAAGATACCTTGCTAGGTTTTGAGACCCATGCCATCGTCCGACATATTTTGATCTTGGCAAGGAGATTTCACATCTTGCGTGTGCTTATAGTAACACTGTCGTCGTCATGCTAGTCTGCGCAGGCACGATAACATTTAGAGTGGGCTTCTTGAGTATACCATTTTTACACATAATATACTATGTAGTCATATATGGCACATTTTTATTTGTATAGTTGATATCTTCGACTGGTCATTGTTCACCTTTTTTTACTTTTAACTGCTCTATTTACTGCAAGTCTTCACAAAGTACACGCATCTATTAAACATGCCAGCAAAATTAAATATATTTGTATACAAATTCGGCCATAACGAGATTGTGTTGCAAATTTCTGACTTCGAAATTAGTTGTATTACATCAAAGACAAAATCAGTGCAATACGTGCCACTCTCATTTTCTCGCTCACGGAATAAACGAGAATAGCCAGGAAAGTGTTTTTAGTTTCATGTCTTTTGAAGAGTAATGCACTACTCAAGGTTAACAAATTAACGAATATGCTTTCACGTAACGTGCTTGGACAATCTTGAGGTGTAACCGGCATAGCAGTGTAACGCGCAAGGGTTGCCACTCGCCCAAATCGATCTCGTTACATAAAAATGAGGTCCATTGTACACGCCTCTGTCTGGGTGTATACATATCGTTAGAAAACATCACGTAGCTGCGGTGACTATGCAATCCCAGTTCATACACTTAGCAATTACCTCCAGAGTGCACTAAACATCCATTAACTAGATGGCTTCGAGGAAAGTTGTTCACCAACGGCGTTTTGCTCCACGTCATAGTTATATATCGTGAATGCAAGTTTCGTCTCACGAAGCCATGATCCGGTGAGACGTGTTAGTTTGCATATGCTTTCGCAGCTATGTCCCAGGACGCTGATATGCATTAAAACTCCGTCGTTTCTGTTCGGCAATGCAGTATTTGCTTACGAGAAACCGCTCCCGCATTTATACTTGAACGTACACTTTCGTGCACGTGTTGCGGTCCTAAACAGAGGCACCGATGCGATCACATTTACACAGCTCTGCCTATATTTAATGTCTATGCAAGAACTCAGTTATTCGTCCGCCTAATCACATCATCGGGTATTACAATCACATTTCTATCAGAGTCACCACCATCAGAACTCCCCAGGCTTCTCCCAGCTGTCATGTGCTTTCGAGTTTATGTACGGAGTGCTGTGAGTGGACCTGATAGCCGTGCTGGCCTGAGATCCGCCCAATGTGAGTCCAAACGCAGACTCGCCATCGTCGGCAGTAGTGTTGGGATCGGTACTCTTGAACTTATCTCCGGTGTCCGCGTTTGTTGTAAACTTGTTTGACGACCTTCTCCCGCTTGCTGCCTTGCCTTTTCCCTGTAAAAGGTGGATTGCGGGTATACGACAAATGTTGGTTGTGAGAAACTTGTTCAAATCAATGCTAGATGCAAAGAGGATCCATTAGGCTGTGAGTTGAATCCCGGAGTATGAACTTTCCTTTCTATCTGATAGTGTATCATATTGTCAATGGAAATGCATTTTTAACGAGATGCTACATTATAATAAACTGACGGCCTCCAGAAACTCGTGAAATAAAATAATAAAAAACGAGTGTACAACTCTGCCGGATAGATGTCAGACACAATGGAACGACCCCGCAGCGCAGATCACACGTATGAAAGCTACGATATGACTTCTGACTGCAAATGGCCTATGTCTAATACCGACTAATCGTAACCTAAAAACTAGAACGACTGAGTAGAAGTCAATTTATCCGTTACACACCGGTGATCAACACGCTTTCACAAGCAAACACAGGTCACAGCAAACAAAAAACTAAGCTACCACCAGGAGATTTCATATGATATTCTCCAATGTTCGTTCTCATATACAGAAAACAATTATGCACATACGCGCACACAGCGAAACTTTCATGGCAATACATATATATTACGTGTACAGCTGTTATCTAGATAGCACAGGTACTTCATTGTATCAGCCTTAACAAACTTGTTATTTAACATAGAAATGGGAAGATTCACGGAACCCTGGAATGAAATAGTAGACCCGGTACGCATGGCTCAATGATAGGTTATGTTCACAACACTTGAAGTAGAACACATTTCCTTGTCACATTCCGAAGATACACAAGACCTCATATTCTTAATATCTGACCTACCATCGGTAGTGAAACAGTCTCCAGTTCATCCTTATTGGGATCGATGTTGACAAAGGCATCGCCTATATCACATTCGCCGTTATCGTACTCGTTCAACGGTGCGCTGTGAATGCTGCCATTGCTGTTAGCAGCGCTTGGGTAGTTCTGTTTTAGACGCCAATATTTTTTTTTGTAATTTAATACTGGGACAGGCATAATACCGGGTGATACTACAACTATGTCAAGGTAGCGTGACTGTATGGGTGTGATGCACAACATGTGGTTGTGGTGGAAACATACAGCAAGCCAAGGTGATTGTCACGAATTATACAGTATTGTAAACGGCACCACATGACCAATCGCGATCCGATATGAACCACTCGTTAGAGAATCTGCAGATAGATATGACTTAGTACGATTGCCGTCAATTGTTTTTTCTTTTTCCTCAAATGTGGTTCAGATGCGTTTTCGGATATTGCGCTAAAACTCAAATCCGCAACCAAAATCCATCTGTAGAGAGAAGTGCGATGTTTCATCGAGCAAGATACCCGTGGACAGCCGTGTTTCAATTCGATTTTGGTATCATGCGAGAACGATGTCACACTTACAAGAACGATGTAACACTTACAAGAACGATGTAACACTTACAAGAACGATGTAACACTTACAAGAATGATGTAACACTTACAAGAACGATGTAACACTGACAAGAATGATGTAACACTTACAAGAACGATGTAACACGTACAAGAACGATGTAACACTTACAAGAACAATGTAGCACTTACATGTGTTCCATAGTTCTCGCCCATATCCAGCACCTGACTCACAGTCAAGGGGGCTCCAATCGCATTGTCACGACTGTACTCTTCCGTCTAGTTGAATACGCGGAGAGAAATATCAATGATGAGAGATATCGTACGTAGCTAGACATGACTTACTGACCACAATAAGCAAATGCGGACACAAAGTACATGAGTATTGACTCAGATAGCCATCGATTGATAAAAACAAGCTACGGGATTGAATTGACTCAGATAGCCATCGATTGATAAATTTGCTGCTAAAGCCCATAGAGATGTGCCGATTTGTTTGCTTTCTATCCTCACGAAAATTGGTGGAACCAAGCAATAAAGTCTGCGATGGTGAATTTTGACATGGTACTATAGAACGTCTGTGAACGTAACTTACTTCGTTGTGATACATGACAGCGTCATGCACGGCGCTGAACACTCTCTGTGAGTTGCCAATGAGCGCAAAGTAACCAGCCTTATTCAGTACATCGCGAGTAGGACCTGTCACAACGGTATGTCCCATGAAAATAGTAAAATAGATAAAATATTGGTCATCCGACATTTACAGGCGAATCTGACGGTGGCTTTCACATGTTCAAATAGGCTTTCTAATCTGCTATGTAGGTGTATATGGAACATCGTTGCAAAAGAGAAGTATTTGAAGTCTGCGCAACTACACGGACGTTCTGGAAGACACGTCCCTTCTTTATGCACACTTGATTTGTAACGGATGGTGACCTAGTACGGGTGATTGTATATACACACTGGGCGCAAGGTTTCGTCCGGTAAACCGCAATTGCAAATAAAAACATCGTACAGATGCACACATAAGCACCTACAGGAAAAGGACACTATTGTACCTGAATATTGAGAAAACGACACTTGTACACCGACCTTTGCATCCTGCGAGCAGTAATCTGCACTTGCGCGCCTCAAGATACTTGTGCATTGTACAGATGGTCAGCCCTCCCTGTAGATCCATATTGTTGACTGGACTGCGGAGAGAGGGGTTGTAGTGGAGTTGATATTGAGATAGAGAAACTCAAACTGAGAAGGCAAATACCTTTTGCGCAGAGGTCTTTGCCCACGCGTGTATGGTACTATCTTAAATAAAGCGGAAGTATGCACGTGTTGCAGATATTAGATCATTTTGCATTATTTTATACTTCCTTGTAGAGTTTCAGAGAGATAACGAGATAAAAAGCGCTCACGTAGACATAGATACTTCTGCATGGCAAAGGGCAGACATACAGAAGTGGAAGGACAAAGGTATAACTGACATACCGCAAGTAGGTAGAGGTGATATACAGTTCAACAAGTTTGCGTGTATATCTTAGCTATAATATTTTGTTCACCCATATAAATCAAATAGCATGCTGTACACTGGGTGTCGTAACCGCGAGACCTTCAACGGACCTTACTTCATTTGCGACACGCCGAAAGGTATTTAAATTCAGTACTTCTTCACTTCGGCCTCAATTGCCGTACTGTTTTACCTGTCACATCCTCAATCGCTGAAACCCTAAAACCCTATAATACAACCACGCCAGCACACTCGCCGTATAGTACTCAAATGCCCAAGTACATCGAAACATACTTCATGTCGATAACAACATCCGTTATACCATCCATTGCATTGAATTGCTTGATCAGTCTATTCTGAAAGTGGTCGGCGTTGCAGTACCATAACGACGCGCTGAACCTGAGATTTATAAAAACAAATGTTTAATGGCTTGAATTAGTCTAGTTGTATTTCAATTTTGAAGCACAGTTGAGCAAGACAATGGAGCGTACATGAATGTTTCACTAAACATCTTAGATCGAGTCATACCCTTGCAAGTATTTGCGAACAATGTTTAAGTTTAAATCTAGTATCTATCCAGAAAATGCAGCACTACCTGTCTCCCTAGTCTCACTCAAATTCTACTGCACTTTGAATGGTCAGATCATATAAATTTGTAAATACTCCAATTTAACTACTCGTAAATTTCCACAAGTTCTACACAGGAGTCGTGAACAGCATGAAACTCCTCTGTTATAGAAATTTCTATTGAGTAAACGGATTTTTTCTCGTAGTATTTCTTGGATTTGATGCGAAAATAGATGGCATCTGCACCAGGGTCTACACTCCATCGCACACTACCCTATAAGGGGTCACAACTCAAGAATCCTTGAACGAATACTAATACGTTTACAAGCATGTATACTTTGGACCGATGGCATTGTTTCAGCAACATACCTCCATACCAAACACTTGTCAATTGTGTCGCACTGAGTTCGATGTAAGTCACGGTACATTCCCGATTGCTGTGAATTCAGAAATGGTAAAAGCTCAGTTCGATGTGAGAAGCAATGTGAAGCGGGGAGTTGAAACGTGTTGTTATTGAAATTATTGGAGTTTTGGACCTCTACACCTTATGAAATGGACTATCCACTACCGATTCGGCAAACATTACTCACTCCTAAGTCAAAACTGATATTGATACTGTGGAAACAATTTTGAATTGAGATGAAGCTGTGAGCATGGCACTTCGGATAGCCAACTACACACGTGTCACTGTTGCGTATAGTCATCAATAACCACATCCAACCTCAGATACCAAAGAGAGACTTCCAGAGTTGATGAAGTTGAGAAGATTTTTGAGCACCATTAAAGACCGATCAAAACGCAACACATATATCATTTAACACGTCATTGGAAAACGGAGACTTCTAACAGCCCACAAAAAACAAATCCAAACAAACATTGTCAAGTAGGGCTCTTGACTAACCTTGTGGTACCCCAGCTGCGATACACGTGGCCGAGAAATCCAGTACACAACTACCAAAAGCGCCAATACAACCCTACCGCAGACGAAAGGAGTGAGGTGAGCAACTATATACAAAAGGGAAACGTGGCATCACGCGTAGTAAATAAGCTTGCAAAATCGTGTGGTTTGGTAATCGCTTATGAAAGAGAAACCATCTTCAGAAAAATGCTCAACAAGGAAGAGACATACCCAAGTACGAGACCAACTGTGATACCCAGCAAAATGGTAGCCAAATATGTACATATCCACACAAGCCATTCACTTTTGCTCGATCGCCACAGGGTGATGAGATCCCTGTGCTGCTTGAACATTCCTCTGCAGATTGACATTTGAGGCGGTAAGTAATTCATACACCACTACCCTTGTTCGTTGTGTATGAAACCGATTCAGAAATCTGGGTTCATTCAATAGAAATAGGCTCTATACCCCTCCCCCTCTTCCCCATTGTCCACTCTTGATAATTAAGCGCCGAGCATGCTGGCGATATGCAATACTGTTGTGAAAATATGCTGAATATGCTCTACAGGTACACGTTCCTGCCGGTAAAGTGTACCCTACGGCTTGCAATTCACTGAAAGACTAGTGCGGCGTTGATTGTCGAGAAATATTTTTATGAAGCACATTTTACACCGGAAAAGTTGTTGTCGCACTTGGGAGTCTGGCTGTAAAATCACACATTGGCCCAGTGGTCCATATTCATGATCAAGGTGCTACAAACGGAACAGATGATTGTGGCATTTAGGTTCATGATCTCCCAGTACATAAAATACTTTCCACGTTGTACAGTCTCCCAAGGCACATATACATTTCCACATACCTCAAACCAACAATGATGATAGCTGCTAGCACACTTTTTGGCAGATAATAGAAGACACTGGTGAGACAGTATAGAACAACCTGGAATCGTTGGGTAAAAAATAGGCATGAAAATAATAAAATCCTTGGTATTCGATATCGAAAAACTAATATTTTTCACCCACGAGGATGGTTTCATATGAGATCAAATCCAATTATACCTCAATAACTTCTTGCAGGAAGAAAATGCCTCTTCGAACGTTTGAAGTGTGTCCAAAATCATGTATGGCCGGCTCGCATACGTCAGGTTACATTAGAAAAATATTATTCCGCAATGCAGATCACCCCGACACGATTATAAGGTGATGCTATATACGTACTATGACAGTGTTTATATATACTTACTATGACAATCAAGGCAGCAACGATGCTTGGCAATTGTGATTTGGCTCCAATAGACGCGATTACAGATGTTCGTGATAGAGAGGCAGATGCCACAATACACCCGAAGAAGGATCCCACGATATTGGTCGCTCCCAGTGCTATGAACTCCTGGTTGGAACTACAAATTATAAAGTGGTTGGGTATAGTAGTGTGGCAATTCTGATCAATACAAATCAAATGGGCTTAGAAACTGAATCAGGCGAGCTTCGCGACGGCCATGTGGTAGTCAGGACAGAACCCCAAGAATGTAGGGGTCTAGTCTTAGACTCGTAATGTGACTTAAAACTGATGCAGACTCTGAATCTCAGTCTACAAGCAGTGGTGGTGCACATACAGCTGAAATTAAAACTACCAATAGTAATCTGTGTAACTTTAAACATCAAACAAATATTTTCGAAGGTACAACACTCGCATTGCACAGCAATCATTCAATCATGTGCATGTACCTGGCTTTATATTGGCCTCTCAATGCGAGACTTTTAGCAACACCTACAGATACCATATAGTCTACCAGTGCAACTGGCATTGCAAGCTGAGCTACTTTGACTATGTCTACCGATCCGAAGGGTGGCAGAGAGGGTGCGGGCAAACCTTGCGGAATATCTCCTATCACGGCCACACCCTGTGCGTAGTATGTAGATCAAGTGTAGGTGCTAGATTAAGTTTGTAGTACTATAGCGTGCATACAGCATTGTGAAGGCGATTTTGGCCCATATTGATACATACGCATGCGAGCTGAATATTCCGACATTTGTAATGGGGAATGATAGCAAAGAAACATCAGATAATGAGGCGTCTTTAAGATATACATCACTGTACTTTCCAAACACAGTGCACCACTCATTCCCATAGCTAACTAATTAGACCGAAAATATATATTCAGAATTCACCAGATGTCCCACCTTTTCGTCCAGTCCTGCAATATACGACAGTATAATTGCAGCAACGACAACTATGAGCTCTCCGGGTATCGGGATATTCCTCATCTTTGTCTTATACTTTTCATTCAACAGTTTAGTGATGTAGATGAATATCATAGAAACAATTCCGATACCTACAGACCTGCAATGACACAATCATAGAGAATGGATAACTATTCAACTTTTCATAGTTTCGTTATTGCAGCAAAAAAAAATCCCACAATGTATTGGACCCAGTATATAGTGTATCTGCGAGCTGGGTTTGCAGAATACGTGCCATACTAGCATGTTGCTATGTGTGACAGACAGTATTCGTACGATCAGACCTATTTATATTTAATTCGATGGCAATGATACAGATGCCTGCTCCAGTTGCGAGCGATATAGCCTCATACAAGGCAACGCTTCAACTACAG
>LUCW03000781.1:0-27500 GCA_001586965.3 Sphaeroforma sirkka | reverse complement strand
AACTCGAGACCGAAATATCTCGTTACAACATAGAATTGAAAGACATGAGTACCGCCTTGAATACTTCTCAAAAGAATTCTCACCACATGGCGAAACAAATTGCAGCAGCAAAAGCAGAAATTAAGATGCTGGTAGGTGCTTTGCTGAGATAGTCTGTATCATTGCTATTGGCTGTGAATGTGTTTGACTTGAATTCGTCGACCTTGTTCAGAAACCGGGCCCTTCGTATACGTGCGTATCCAAATTTAATAGCCTATATTTCTTTTCCCAATGAAATAAGAATCTGATCTCGTTTTCCAGACGCAGGAAAACGCATCTACCGAGAAGAAGCTATATGTGGCGCTGGGGCTAATCACCGCGTTCGGTGTTCTGAAACTAATCGGGAAAATCTAAGATCATACACCATCATGTCAAAATCCGTCTTGTTTTAAGCAAGGCATGGTACATCATGCGCATATACCTGCGATGTGTTTTAAAATAGGCCTCGTGCAAATAAAAATAAAACCAACATTCATGGAAATGTAGAAGATCGACTCGCCAACAAGTTATATTTGTTTCTGTTATAAGTTGTGTCTTGCAGACACAAAATATGTGCTACCATAGAAAACAAAAAACAAAAAATGGCAGGTGTGCCAAGTTGAGAATAGGCATGTTCACAATTTGTACCCTTTTTACCTCGTATGTAGTGACGTTAAAGCGCACCTCCGAATACACATAAAAAAAGCTTATCACGAGTTATCAAGGATACAATCGCATGTACTCGTAGATTGAGAATTAAGGGAATAACATTTTTCTTGCTGTCACTCAATTTTCACATGAAACTTCACCTGGATTGCGACGAACGGTCGCTCGACTGCATTTTTACAGTATTTATCTTGAAGTGGATGCATGATTCATACGATCCAATGGTCAAGAACTGAAAGAACTCACGCTGAGCAGAATGAGCCATGCCACACTTTCGCGTAGCAGCAATTTTTAAGGCGTGGTTCAACACCCTTCACCTGATTAAATGATACACAGTGAGGCGCAACGTTGGTTTTTACAAAACAAGTAGCCGTTCCATTTTGAACTCGCCCAGAAGCACCTTTGGAATCAGTGTCGGTTGCGAATGATTTCTTCACCGGCGTACAATGCGTCAAGCTCTTCAACGATACTTCGCTCGTCATGTGAAGACAATATATTTATCACCTTTGCAATTGGTGAACTCTCTGCTGGTGAAGCTCTTTATTTTCTATTTAAAGTTGAATTTATGGCGTGCCAGCCACGCTCCAAAGTATTCGTGATTGAAATTAAAAATATCTCTATATCACAGACTGACTACGCAGGTCCTGGTCAGCCGTTTGTCGGGGTAGGCCGGTAGGGCCCGTAGGGGGGCTTCCCAGGAGTCCCATTACCATACTCCCAGCCAGTGTCCACATGAACAGGAATAAGCAATTCTAATTTTATTGAACGATGAAAATCAGGCGGGCTCCATAAAGCAACTGATTTGCTGGCCGATGGAGTACTTGTACAATCTAAATACATACTCTCTTTCTCTCCAGTGTTTAGAGATAGTCTTCAACCATAAATATTTATGATGGTATGTACATTGATATGCGAGATAAAATATTTAAATGGCATGTTGGCATCCGGACACGCCACTAGAATATATATCCGCTCCACGAAACACTGTGACAGTGTGACAATCATGTTCAAGAAATTCACTAGAAGGAAAGTTCGTGATGAAGTCAGCAATCATAAAATCACAATAGTGATTCCACTATACATATACCCAAGCATACAAGAAGGATCAGAATGGCACAGACTTGCACAAAGCTCATCAAAAGTGGACATAGTAGCAATAATAAACCCAAACTCGGGCCCTGGTGATGCTCTCAATTCTGGTAAGTTTTTATTCTCGTTATGTGTGCGCAGTTACACTAGCATACACGTCACTACACTTCTAAACTTTCACTAGTAAGACCACGTCCGTGGTAGCTGACCACATAATCCAGCCGATTAGAGCTTGATCTTAGATCTAAGTAGCTTGCATAGATTTATATAATTGAGGAATGGGTTTGTATGTACCAAAGATCGAAAGGTAAAATGGCTATCAACATTTTAATGCTATTCGCGTTATTGTAATCGCAACTTTGCATCCAGTCGCCACTTTGCATGAAATACCATTGGAACATTCAACCCGTAAACGTACTAGGAGATCCATGCCTATACATCACCTGGCATCTCTGTTTAAAACATGGCCATTATGAACAAAATCGAATCGTCAATTTAGTTGTGCACTATGAGCTATACTGCGTATTTGATAGTACATGTCATGAGATTGTTGAAAGATCATACTTTGCAATATGTATATCATATATTTGGAAATAGATGTTTTTATATGTACTTTATGGTAAAAATTATCGACAGAACAGATAAGCTGAAAGCTATAAACAAAGCTAATAATGTATGTGTGGTCTTATGATTGTACAGACGACCGTGTCTAAAATTGAAATGAGTATATTTGCCAGTACTATGATTCGAATTCTCTTGAAATCTTGCACCAATAATTTATTGAGGGTACGTGAGTAACTATGGCATTTGGTAGTTTGCACGTATTTCTCGTACTATCATCGGTTATCTATTCATGTCGCCGAGACTAATGTTTATGCTGTTCATGGCATTTCATCGCATGGCATGGCATTGCATACATCATATATATATATATATATATATATATATATATATATATATATATATATATATATATGTATCTATTTATTTTATATATATATATATATATATATATATATATATATATATATATATATATATATATATATATATATATATATATATATATATATATATATATATATATATATATATATACATATATATATATATATATATATATATATATATATATATATATATAGGTTAAAACACATGTGAGCATACCAGTGTACACGAATATTTGAGCTTCATAAAGTTCCATCTTCTTGATGTGCTTCTATTAGCGTTTGAGTATGAGTTACTATGTTCAAAGATATGATGCAAATATCCCACAATGTGTTGCGGTTATTCCGAAGTTAACTTTGTGTACATATATATATGTACGGTTGTGATGACCATGTATATATATACTTATCTACATGCACATCTACATATATACGCAAATAAAAACAAGTGTTCAGGGGAACATGTTTTAGACCCCAAAAAAGCAATGCTGTTATCTTTCAATCGTGTTGCAAACATAGATAAACCATTTTTAGAGTTAATAGGGGTGTAGCCAAATTTTGGATCCTTAACGATACCAGTCAAGTCACAAAAATTCTGGGCAGACAAAATGTATTTCTGTAAATCACGTTCCGAATTGATCGATTCGAGTCTATTCGAGTCCTATAACCTCTTGATTGTTTCAGTGGTTTTCGAAGTTCAATGATATAGTTTCGAGAATAAATACACCCAAATCTACACACAAAACAAAATTCATGAGAGTTAACTTGGGTACAAATCTTGTGAATGTAGTGATGAAATCAAACTTGTCAACGGTTGAACATGCAAGTGAAGCAAATCAGAAATTATGCGGTGTTTATGTTATAATTGTATGCTTGTGGGCGTATATTTTACTCCCTATGCATTCACCTTTATATAGCTGCCTGTTCAAATAACCCTACTCTCGATTCATATCGCAGATTATGTGGCCGGTGTGGCTATGCTGAGGGATGCGGGAATAGAGGTGCTGTCAATGGCGTGTCTTCTTATGCGGATTATTTTTTTGTTTACAGTCTCAATTCTCAAACAAAGTTAGTGCGAATTTTTGTTAGATTGTAATCCGAGAACAGCCGAAAAACTTAAACTTGGAAATTCGGTTTGTCAGATTTTCGGCTATGTGCACACACAGTATGGACAGCGCGACAAAGACCTGGTCAGCTCAGAAATCAAAGCTTTTTCTGAATGGTATGCAGTCGACGGTATCTTTCTAGACGAGGTACGTTTTATTCCGATGTTTCGAGTTACAATTTTGAATGACAACTTCAATCTATTATGCTTCTGTGAAGTAAAAAAAAATGTTTATCCATCTGCGTTGTGCCGATCTTAGACTTTAACAACTTCTCTGTATGGGAATCAATTGTCTCTATCATCTGGATTCTTACTGATCGCGTGACTGCCTCAGAACGTGTGGGTGAGGTACTTAAATACAACTCTTGTTTGCAACAAACTCACAGGGATCCTCGGAGCACCATATTGTATCATATTATAATAGTCTCAACACATACATCAAGGAATTTCATGTGCCTGACAGCCCGCGGATGAAGTCTGTCATATTAAATACTGGTACGGGCCCGCTTGCTAAATCGAACAATTAGTCGGCTTTTACGAATCAGTGCTGCATCATATTTGTTTAATCCATGAGCATGCAATGTGAGTTTCCACGACGTTGAACATTAAATTTGTTCAAATTCTTACTCTGTAGCGATGTAAATACAGGCTACTGTTTCATTACTAGTACTTACTTGCAATCATGGGGTTTTGTATTTGCACAGGCGTTGAACCGCACGACAGCTACTACGATGCATGTGATAACCTGGTAACGTGCGAAAACTACTGGAAGGTATGTGTACATGTGCGAGAGCTAGTGTGGTATGTATTATTGTCTACAGTACAGATCGGTTGTGGATGGGGATCATGTTCGTGTATAGGTTTCAAGCTTGGCATAAACCACTATTGCATGCTTCAAATCAGCGTAAGTGTTTCGATTGCAGCTTAAAAAGCCGTATCCCGTATGCCGTGAAGATATGTTTGTACACATCTTCACCGTCTACTACCAAAAAATGTTGCTTGTACAAGAACTATTACGCTCGAACGCCAACAGATTAATCGCGCCTTGAATGAATTTGCGCTCACTCCAGTCCTCCGTGCTACTTAACGAGTATACAGAAACACGTGTTTTTAATTTATTCTGATGCCCATAATTATGTTTTTTTATACGAAGGCATTCATGTTCTGACTTCATTGAATATTTGTAGGATTTTCAACAAGCGCATCTTTCTGGTGCGCGAGAGAAATCACTCGCACTGCTACACACTTGCCCTACGGCAAAAGATATGACAAAAGCGGTAAAAAAAGCGGCTGCTTCAGAGGTATGGTTTACACAAGTGCACATTGACAATTCCGATTACATCAACAATTCAGTAGGCTCATGCAGTTAGGCTCATGCAGTTACTTACATCGACAATTGAGCAGGCCCATGCAGTTCCTGTTTTCATATATAGATAAAAACAAAAAGCACAGTCTCAGTATATTTTTCATAAGACAAACGCATCGAGCATACTATATAAAAGGCCACGATCATGTCAGTTGTCACGAAATACCATTTTGTAAGCAAAAGCATCGTGTTCATTTAAATAGTTCAAAGGTACACTCACAGTGCTCCGCAAGTTTAGTGATGTACCCCGATATACCCACGGCTTGTCTCGTAGTTCGTTCACGTTTTCGTGTCCAATTCAAGATCTTGTCAGCTGTCAAGAAATCAGTTTTACTTGCGCTCTCTCTCATCCAATGATGTACCTGTCACCTACATCACAGTTTGTAGGTATATTTGTGACCGATTTGGGTATGCCCAACCCGTGGTGTGCGCTCCCTTCGTATTGGGATGAAGAAGTGGAGTTAATTGCGAGTCTCAGCATACCAAAGTAATCTTAAATTTAATACACATCATAAGCCCCAGTGTTGATTGCCAACAAAGTAAAAGTTCATATTCTAGGCAGTTAAGGCTTATGGGACCTCGATATGCATAATTGATAAAATCGATGTCTGTTCGCTGAAGTTTGCTATAGCAACTACTCACGCCTATAGGTACATCCACTGTAGGGAGCCCATTGCAGGGATGTATATGATCAAAAACTCTCGAGAAAATGTTTATTATCTGCCTCTAGAATTCGCACGATTATTTTAACGTAGTTATTTCGTCGAGATGTGTACAATGAGCGTGGAATGTGTCGAGCTATGGAATATTAATTGTATGTAATATATCACCACACAAGACAAGAGTTGAAATAACATCCATTAAGACTACAAAGATACCCCATAGGACGATTTGAAGATACACCGCTACTGATGCTGGGCCAGTTTTCGAACTTCTTGTTATGCACTTATAATTTGATAGTAGTGCGAATCTCAGCAAATGGAAAATCGACTCATAGTGGGGTTCTAGTAGAAACGTCATCTCTCAAGAACCGAAGAAAATGACAAGTGAGCGTTAATATTCCTAACTGTCTGAGGTCTGCGCGTACGCCTTTCTGTGAACAAGGCAGAGGCGAGAAACTAACCTTAATAAACCCACACCATCTAAATCCAAATTGTACAAATACAAGTTACTCTGCTACGTCGGAGAAATCTCTCCACGGAGATTTAATGTTTGTTCATGACTTCACCCGATTTGTGGTTTACCTTCAGCTCGTAGTGTTGCCATATAAATGGCTGCGCAAAATAAGACGAGGAGGCCCAGATCTACCGAAGAATCTAATTTGTATACCAGGCATACGCAATGGCAAGCAGTTTGTGCTCGCTCGACACACTATGCCAATGGTTCTAAATCTTACAAGTATCGATGAGGTTGCATTTCACCGCTCTGGATGTTCGACTGTTATTTTGTCGATATTGGAAAGGTTTAATGTTCTTCAGACGTGTGGAGCGTCCACATCCTCAAGGCTTCGCATTCTGGTCTTCCATTTGTTATGAAGATGATAACCCCAGCTTTTGGTTCGGCATCTTTCCTCGTATGCCAATCTTCGGTATTCTATCATTTGAGGATAATCTTGTATTTCCATGTGCAAAGTACAACCTCTGCTCAGCTCGTTTCATCTGTACTTCTCTCAAAAACCACCGGCATGGTCGCAGTATTACTCAGGTGCATGTGCATGTCCGCGTGAATTTGTGCATCGACTGGCGCCTGTGGTACACCCGTACTACCTCCCATTTGCTCATCGCTGAATTCGTGGCTTACAGCGCTGGCAATTGTTGCTAGCGTCTTCCCACTACCAACCTCTGTATCATCACTGCGTCGGTTAGCTCTCATAGCGCGAGAGGCACTTCGAAAGTTTGTGGAGAGCGAGGGCAACTGTACCGCTGCCGGGACGACCGTGCGTTCAATACCATAGTAGATGGACACAAGAAGAGCCGAGAATGAGTCCATAATGTACGCCGTCGCGACAAACATCTCTACCGCACCGGAGAACAGCCCTAGCGCGAGATTGGCACCCTTAACAGATAGAAGTACTGCCAGTATAATATTCGTGACGGTGAACATACACAGCACTCGTACGTTGGCACCCCAGTCGGAGAAGGTCAGCTCGATCTTCCTGGTTTTGTACGCGTAGAAACTGAACACACACAGTAGTATCGCGACGAAACAAACTTGACTACTCAAAGCAGCGCCAATAGGTGCACCATTCTCACCCTTCCCATCTTTGATCACTATCACTAAATACGGAACCTCGGCAACCAAGAACGCTCCCAATACACACAGGTTAGTAAACAAGTATTGCCTTGAGAGGGCCTTTTTAGAATATGCGCGTGTAGCTTTGTGTATAAAAAGGAGGTACAGCAGCCGCTGGCGTGCGATGATCGCGGATAAGAACATGGTGGTCACGAGCCGTACAACTGTGTATAGCGCAAACAGCACGGCATCTGACGCACCATCCCAGGGCGCTGCATTAGAATAGATGCACACACCTGTCAGTGCACCCAAGTAGGTCAGTGATAGTAACGTGGAGAACACAATCACACACGGGGAAAGGATACAGATCTGAAAGAGAAATTGCTTTCCACGGGACCTGATAAAGATATTCTCTCTGTGTTTGTGCACTTGCCAAATGTATATACCGACTGTGCACAGATGCAGAACGCCACTGACGCATACAATAGTAATGCTGAGCGCGTGATGGGGGTTACACTCCTCAGAGCCAGAGAGAAGAACCAAATTGGTAATGGTGAATGCAAAGGTGATTATAAACGAGTATAGAAGCACCAACCAGAAACTTTGCTTTGAGAATTGGGACAGCGTATCCGCTTTCTCGGCCCTATCTCTCCTAATATCTGTTTGATTTGTCCTGTTGTGGCCCTCGTGCAATATGTGATTATGATCTCCACTCCGTGGAGATTTTGCTGTCGATGCAGCACTATTTCTGTTGCTATTCATGACACTATTTCTGGTAGATTCGGTATTGATCTGAGGTGTATATTCGCACGCAGGTGCATAGGGATTGCCTACTATACTCGTGTTATTTTTCCTAATATATCCTGGCTCGTCTTGCGCTGCATACTCGCATGATGGTGCGTATGGGTTACCACCTTTGTTTCTATTTCTCCCAACGTCTCGAGACGTAGTCACTTCCAAGCTGGAACCAATTCTACCACTCATACAACCGTCTGAACTACTTGGAGGTGTAGCTTTGGCAGTAAAATGTTTGCTTGTCATCGCTTCGCCGCTTCCAACCTCATCGCAATGCGTGGCGGCTGCGTGTACAGTTTCTGCGTACACAGTGTCTGTGTGCAAAGTGTCTGCGTGTATAGTGTCGTCGTGCATAGTGTCTGCGTCGATAGAGACTATCTCTTCTCCGTGATTTGACGAACTAGTATTTATATGCTTCAGGTGTGGATTTACTTCTCCAGCACATGAAGCAAACAATACCAACGTATATTATTTTTTACATCGTTCGAAACGGAATTCGGAGGGGGCACCGGGACAGTCTTGAGCCAGGGCCCCAGGGCCAGGCCCCCAGCGGGCCCAGCCCCTCTCTCTCGCTAGTTACATACTCTCTACCGCTCTCTATTCTAGTAGTAAATAGAGAGTAGTAGTAAGCATTCTAGCTATTTACATAGTAGGCCGGTCCCGCGGAGACTCACAACAAGCTATCTTGTTTTTGTAGAAAAAAATAATCACTGCACACTAATAAACAACAACTTTGAGCGATTGAGCGCCTGACTCTGGCAGTCTGGGGCAATCTGACCCACTGACCACTCCAAGAGTCCCTTTATTCCCCCCTGTGTGTATACTGTGTGAAATGTGAATCATGATCTGGGTAAATATGTAATTATTAATTTTTTAAAACAAATAACAAACCAAATTTTAAAAATACTCTGCGATGAATGCGATGAATGTGAGATTCTCAGACCGATTCGGGTATAAAATTGTTGACAAACAAAAAAATATTGGTGAGTCTGTCCGGAATCCTGAGGCTGAGGGCTGAGTCTGAGTCCTGAGAGCCTTGAGTCTGGGTCATTGACTCATTGACTGAGACTCTCTCTCTCTCCGTGCGAGAGTACAGCCCTGAGTCCCTGACTGGCCTGAGAGTGAGAGCCTGAGAGGTTGTGACTGCCTGTGAGACAGATGATGAATCATGGATACATGAGTTAAACACTTTTTACTCATCAGAGTCAGAGAGAATTTGCTTTTTCACAATGAAAAACAAAGGTGACGAACTGTTCAACTTAGGTCTGCCGTCTGACTCGTCTGAGCCTCGACTCACTCGCGGGAGACCTGTGACTGGGGCACTGGGCCCTCTCCCACCTGGGCCTAGGGCCCTGGGCGATGTGGGCACTGGTCAGTTGTAGTGAGTCATGAGTCATAGACTCATCATCGCTGGGCCCGGGAGAATGGGCGACGGTAGCCCGAGGAAGGCTATTTATGAGCTATGAAAGCTGCTGAGCATAGCTCCATATGAAACCCAAGAGAGGCGTAAAACCCAAAAGCCATGGGCAAATATTGTGTTCATCATACAATCGTTGCAAATATTATTTAAATACACATAAATACACCAAAATCAAAACACAGCTGGAGCGTGTATTCACAATATAGGATAGGCACATCGAGTTGAGGTTATTTATCGTCTTTTTCTCTATGTTGACCATATTAGTGAGTGCTGCTACAGCCAATACAGCCGGGACTCTGGTACATGAGTTGTCCCAGACAAACAGTGTGAATGTGCACGCTTTTGTTCGCGATGTAGCTGACCCGCGAGTAACTCCTCTGGCCGCTCTCCCGAATGTAACGCTTGTGAAAGGGGACTTTGACGATAAAGATAGTGTAGACGCTGCTTTGAAGGTATCTCTTAAATACAGTATAGTCGTATATATGTTGCCTAGTTGTCTTATTTGATCCATTAAGTATAAAATTCATTGTGCTTCTCACACCGTCTGATTATTTGGTTCGAGACTTCCCAAATCTGGGCATTGATCAAGATCGGTTTATATGAAGCTGTTAAATGGAAATATCTAGCAAGATTGGGCTTTGTTTGTACTTTTGAAATAGACATCAGCCGCATATTCGCACACTATTTATCCTTTCTTCAGGAATAGCTGCTACAATAAGTGCCGCTGCCAAATCTTTCCGCTCGGCATATGTTCGCAAATCATCTGGTAGCATCAGACTTAACATCACAAGCTATGTTGAAGCTGGTAAAATGTCATACAAATGTATGAAGATGCTTGGGGTGAAAAAATCGGTAACACTTGATAACCTTGGAATGGCCCCTTCATCAGGGTGTCGATCGAGCCTTTCTGGTGACCTCGTGTTTCACGCATGATATGTTTGAGCGTGAATGCAACTTCATCGAGTCTGCGGCTAGACATTCGGTCCCTGTCGTCAAAGTGGGCACAGCGACCGTCTTGACACACCCAGGTTCGCGTACAGCATACGGGCGTAACCACTACTGCATAGAGGCATTCGCACAAGTGCAGCGGTACAAGGTTGTGGTGCTTCGTCCGAACTGGTTCATGGATAACCTACTGGCTGGCGTAGCAGGTATGCCGTACGTATATTCGTGGACTAGTTTAGTAATGCATGGCGGACGTAAAAATCTTTAATATTCAGGCCTTTATTGTCAACTTGATTGTAATTATCTGCATGCTGATTCTTTCACACAAGATAGATTCTGCGAGTATACGTATTCATGCAAGATTGGCCACATGTGAGACTCTGCGAGTATACCGCTTACTGCCCACACTGATACAAGCATGATTTATTCATATTTCAAATCGCGATCGAGGATGTCCACCATTAGGATACTGTTATCAACAAAACTTAGTTTGAACCAATTGCAGCTACGATTGGCTCGCCATCAGAATTGAATCTTCACAATAATGTTGTGCAGTATAGGCTCAGGTGGTACAATTGATTTATCATACGTACACTCATATCGTATACTGCTCAATATAGAGGTGAAGGCTTCGGGAAAATTGAGCTATCCTTGTGCCGGTGATGGAAACAAGATGGCAATGGTTGACCCTAGGGATGTTGCACGAGCTGCTGCCACGATATTGCTAGCTGATGAGTCCAAGTTCAACGAGTTTCTACAGGAGCGTGCGATTGAGGTGCCTATTTTTTGTGACCTGTCTCGAGTTTAATATGTGATCGCGCACAGACACTATCAAAATACAGTTTCTTTAGATTGTATATGTGATTTCACATAACAATGGATGTTGCATGCACGTGTGAATAACAAAGCCTTGTTTGGTAATTCGCAAAAAAAGGTACACGGACCCGAGATGCTGAGTTTGGCTGAAGAAGTGCAGGCGCTCTCTGATGGCATTGGCTATGATGTGAATATCCAGGCAGTGCCACTGTCAGCGCTAGTGGATGTGATGGTGTCATTTGGAATGGTTAAAGTTTTCGCCGAGGTAGGTCATGTATTAAAATTAAATCGGCAAGTGTATATGAAATAGCTTCGAAATGTGGTATGAAATATTTTAAAATCTGGCATATATCGTTCATCTCTAGATACAGGATTGCTCTTCGATGTTGACTGAATTGAGCGTACCTTTATTGACATATACGCGCACGCAGGCCTTTTGCAACACGATACTCAAATTGAATGGCGATATACTAGCGGAAAACCCCATAGTAAATGAAAGTTCGGCGTTACTCACTGCATCCGGCTGGAGTCCCAAATACACCGTCAAGGACTGGGCACAATCAAAGAAAATACAAGGTGCATTCGCCAGATAGTGGATACTCGAATAAAGTTTACCATCTTCGCTCCTGAGGGCACGACTTGCCGACTGCCGTCGCTATATTCTAAAACACATACACGGATAATGCAGTGCTCGACTATAGGGAATTAAAAAATGCCCACCTCAAGCCTAATCTTTGGGCTCCAAGCCAAAGGACATCCCACCAGTTGATTCACAAATCTAATATATGGGGTATTTATGGGCGACTCTGTCGGCACATGAAAGTCTATTGGGTCCCTGCGAATGCTGCCTAACCGAGTCAAGGTCAATAAACGTAAAAGATTTTCTTTCTAATTATAAATCACAATCTGGCACCTCACAACCGTCGTAATGCTGAGCGTGGGCTGACAGTCCTTCAGCACTGCCAATGTTGGATTTTGTAGCCCAATGGGCTTGGCAGCTTGTATCATTATCATCTCCTCTACTGCAAGCCCAAGATTGCTATATTTACATATGCACTATGCATATGAATAATATATATATATATATATATATATATATGTGCGTGCTTGTGTACGTATGTATGCATATATATATATATATATATATATATATATATATATATATATATGTGTGTGTGTGTGTGTGTGTGTGTATGTATACGCATATGTATATGTATATGTATATGTATATGTATATGTATATGTATATTTATATATATATATATATATATTAATATTAATAATATACATATACATATATTACTATAATATACATATGTGGGTGTGAGAGTATTTGTATATATATATATATATATATATATATATATATATATATGTTTGTATATACGTGCACGTATGCATAGGTACGTATGTACATATATTGTATGTAAACGTATATACACACTCATGTACATATAGATGTCCTTATATACAGATGTACATATAGGCTTCAATGCCCGTCGTAAATTGAGCGGAAACGTTTGTGCATCAATTATTCAATACTACAGCAGAGGTTTTCTACTTGTGAGAGTGAGAAATTAAGTCATCCATATCTTTTTCTGTAGACACACGCAACGTGAACACTTAACATATACGCGTATAGTAGCCGGACTAGATATTCGCATGTTGAATTCATATTAGATGTTTACCTAATTCCGTGCTATGATAGGCAAAATCTTTATATTTATTTGAATTAATTGTCCATCGCCAATGCTGATGCCTACAATAGTTTATTTGGTGTACTGAGAGGTAAATATTTAGACCTTTTTTTGCGACTATATTCGCACGCAACGTTATTGGCAACTGGAAATTAGAAGAGGTATAGGCACACTGATTGTACTCTATATTCTGCTCCTCAGAGATTTTAGATATATGCGAGTAAATCACACCAAAGTCGGCTGCTGCTAAATATATACACAAAACTATATTTACGATGTTCAAATACGTCGACAATCTGGCCATGTAAACATGTGTATGTAATCATAATTTATATTCATGTATTTCTCTTCCGTCCCTATCGTTTGTTCCGAGCGCACAAACTTATTATTTTAGCTGTTCTTCAGAATCTCAGTATTTTTCTAACGTCCGCAGCACTGACATACTGACACGGGATTCACCAATTAAAACCTCTCGCGTATTCTATGTACATAATAATTCATGTATAATATGACATATGTACATATTCATATATGTGTATATATGGGCGAGTCTGCAACTCATGATTGGCCATCTTGACAGTGTGTTCTATACAGTATGTTGCATACAGAGAAGAACACCCACATCATTTAGCGCGTCTCAGCGGAATCACAACTGCGCGGCTCCTAATATTCTATTATCATGGAGTACATCACCAAAGATGTATTTACATGTTGTATCGCTTAGTACTCCTCACCCCCTTCCTGTGCAGCTTCTTAACCTTGAGTGTGTGTTTTTGCTTCTTTCGCTGCGCTTTGTTGGGAAATAAAGGTTCATTCTCCTTCTCTTTAGCCTCGCCTTCAACGTCCATGTCATTCACTTTTGCTTCAGTTTTAGCGGATTCTTCCTTTACCTTCTCGGCTTTGAGGTCAGCAATCGTCTCTGCTACCTCAGCATTGATCTTGGATACCTATGTATGTATATTCAAAAAGATTAAAAAATGTGAGCTTCATACAAGTGTGACAAAGCCCTCCGCAACTACATTTACCGGTTTTTATAGAATACAAGTAGCTGGGCTTAAGGTGCACAAAGAATACTTGATTTGGCAGCTACAATGCAAGTACAACATAAACCACTGGCGACAGGCCAAATAAGATCGACTTGGAGCCTTACAGGTGGAGAAAGGGGTCTTGGGCACAAATAACACCTAACCGAGAGTGCATTACAGGAGAATACAGAGGCATCCAGATATTAATCCTGGAGAAATCGCATTTGATACGTCCATACACGAGAAAAGATATGTTTATACTCACGAGACAGTGAAACAACTTCTGCTTTCAATGTTATAAGACATAGTACAGACAATCTTCACAAGGAGATATATACTTGGCATGATCCACACAAGGGTATCTTCTACACTCAGATATAAGACTAGAAAAACTCTCAATATGACATTATTCATATAATTTTGGGAAGCACGTATCGTTAAAGAGATTAAACAGAAGCAAACGTACCGTTTTGCTCAGAAGTGCTGCATCTCTGGGAGCGTACCTCTTGCGCAGCTCAGCGCGGTTGGCACGCATTTTCTTTGATCTGACACTTTTAGCCATTGTTAATAGGTTCACAGATTCACCCGGATGCTATTTCGTAGTGTATATTAAATAAGGATTAGCGTGTTCGATAAAGAGTATGTCCGCGAATAGTGACCCTCTAATCGGAAGGTTAGACAGTCAAAAGCCTACTTCTCAACAAGATAATATGGCGCATACGTACACGTGCGGCGAATTTTGAAAATTACACACCTATAATATATAAAATATAAAAACCTGTGCATGAGTGATAAAATTGATATAAAAAAACCCTTGTTTAGAAAAGTTATAGTTTTCATAAAGTTTTTCCTTGGCATCGACAAATCAACTTTAAGAATGCCAAAGACACATGTTTTTATTTATGCACATTCCCCACGAAATCGACCAGTGCAAGTGTGCGACCCAATTTATAGAAATAAGTGGATATTATTCAAATCATACAAAGTTGTTTACTTTCAATAATTTTATTATTCCTTTTAGAATCCCAACCGACAACATTCGGAATAACACAAATAATACTATTTTTAAAGTATACCTTAAGGCGATACGTACGCGAGGGCTACTATAATAGCTTTATACTACTATTATTGCTTTTTTTGGTTGGGCCTAAGTAATTAGGTGTAGAGTAGGAGGATTAGTTGCAATCACACATACGCATATTGCGCAAGTGAAAGGGTTAGAAACAGTACCGATAAAGTGGTACAGGCAGGTGCGTGATGTAGATGTGGGGCAAATTAACACTGTACATATTGGTTTTATAACCGCCCTCAATTCAACAGTATATCCGCTACTTGCACTATCATCGAACAAGTTTATAATATTTGAAGCTTAACGATAACCCCACACACTTCCTCAACCGTATGTGACTGCAAGGTACAGCTACAAACCAAAACACAGGACACGTCACATCTCATTTCTGAGCCTTATATATACTTTTGACACCTTCAATCGGTCGGAAATCGCCTTTGTCACATACAACTTAGCATAATGAGCACTCACAATCCTTCAACGCCTGTCTCGGCCAACATACGGGCTTCTAAGGATACTAGTTCCAATCGTCGCAATAGGAGTAAAAAGAGAAAGGGAACCCGAGTCAAGCAGAAAAATGCTACAGTATTAACTGAGGATACAGAAACCAGTACAAGCCCTACGATAAATTATGAGATGGGGAGTGATTTTGCTAGTAAACCATCTATGTCTGCTAGTGGTGCGGGTGAGGAGGGGTCTGAGGGACGTAAACATGTGCACACGCAAATGCAACAGATGCAGTCTATGGGTTCACTGTCATGTAGTCCAATTGAGTTGTCACAAGACAACGACAGCTTGAGTACAGAATCACAGATACTCCAATCCCGAAAACAGGTGGCCAAGAACGAGGGAAGAAAACGCAGAGAAAGGACTTCAGTCCCTTCTAGTCAAACCTCGTTGACTTCGGACGTGAATCAGGAAGTTATAGGTATACTCGCAGGGTCTCTGGCCGCCACGAATATCAGCGACGAAGTGGATGAGCAGGAGAACTATAGTCAACACGCAAACGATGATTATGAATACACCCACACATTCCAAGATCAAGGTCTACCTGACAATGCAGAACGGACGATACCTACAGAAACATTTGATACCAGTGTAGCCAGTGAAAGCAAAATTCAAGCATCTACGAATATTGATGAAAATCGAAGTGCGGTGCAAAAGACGGCAGCGCAAGCACCAGCAGACCAGACGGGCCTTGCGATTACTGGGACACCAACTGCCGAGATTAGCTACCGGAAACCTCATAACAATCACAAATATAACAATAGGGGGAACCGAAAAGATGTTTGCAGGTATGGGTAGTAGTGCGTATAGTTATCTTTATGTCGTTTTATGGGCTTTCACTTTTTGAATATCCATTGGCTGGTCAACGCTCTGAGCCTCTGTCATGACAAACATCTGTTTTAAACTCATGACTGAGTGGTCTTTCGACATAGAAACACATAAATTTTCGCTGCTATCGATTATGGCACCGATGAAACATACCTCCTCACATGATAACGCCCATATCTATTTCGATTCACAGATTCTTCATGAAAGGCCATTGTAAGTTTCATGACAACTGCAAGTATTCGCACGACGTTCAGAACGGGGACAAATTTTTTAACGGCAACAACTTTGCATACAATCGGGGTGGAAGACAATACCACAATAATTACAACCACCATTACTACCGAGACGACTCTTACAGAAGGTACCAGCATAGCAACACCAATCACAACAACTACCAGCATAACAATCACGCAGGGAGCAGTAACAGCAACACTCACAGTATGGGACCCAACAACATCACTGTATCGAGCAATGAGAGGTACGCGCATAATATCACGAATAATGCTCTGGCTTCTCATGCCTCGGCGTGTGCTTTTTGGAAGAACGGCAGGTGCAGATACGGCACACGCTGCAACTACAGCCACATTGGGATGCCAGGCATGAACACAGGCAACGTAAACATGACGGGATATAACATGGGTGCAGCTGGTTACTACAATCCACAACACATGAGACTACACAACGTGAACATGCCTAACATGGGCGTGGGTGTGAATGTAAGCGGCTTACCTGCAGGTATGAGCATGCTACCAAATGGTGCTGTGTACGGATATTATCATATGCCAAATCCACACATGTACGAAGCTCCCACCGCTTTGTCTGCGGAAGCGTACTTCAATGGGGCCAACATAAACCCCGAGATGCTCGCCCAGGCCGCTACACTGTACCAACTGCCACCACCAGCACAGTTCTACGCACCCCCCGTACATGCCCCAGGGCAAGTACAGGTGTCTGTACCCCAACAAGTACCCATATCCCCACTTTTGCCGCTCAACCAACGGCATCTACAGGCACAGGCCACGCAGACACGCACTATGGCTCCGCAACCGCAAATGCAGCTGGCAACATTGCCAGTAGCGCATCCCAACCCTGACCCTACTGTGCCGGTACAAAGTACTGTGGATATCGCCGCACTGCCAGTCCCGCAAGCACAGACACAAGCTAACATCCACCCGCAATTTCACTTAGTTCGACACGCGCCAGTTGGCATGCAGCCGCCTGCGGAGGAGAGTACGGAAGCGCACGACTCCGAACAAGCCAGCGAAGAGAAGAGCGCGCAGAACAGCACTAATTCGCAGCAGTGACGGGAACATAGGCTGATGAGCGAATGATGCGACGTGTATTGCGTCGCAACGGTCTTGTATGTGCACTTTTAGACACAGATACAGACTGCACTGTGGGGTCCAGACAAAACTAGACACGGGAGTATCTCTGCACGACACCTGTAAAAGTATTTGATCGAAATAGCAAGAATTTCAGGAAAGGCATTCACTACCTTGTCTATCAGGCTAAAGTTTCTACAGAAGTTCGCCAACTGGTTTTGTAGTTGCGTAGCTGGCCCATAAAAGGCAATATTCTTGTACGTTTGCAGTGGCAGCCGTGGAGAATTTGAGGGAGGAGATGGAGTAGAATCAAGGTTGTTCGCGGTACATGTGACAGTCAGGACAGCGGGTGAAAAAATGGGAGGGGGGAATGAGTGGTGTTGTGGGGATGGGTGAGGCATGCGGGATAGGAACGAGTGGGGCATAATCATTGTAAACAAGGCGCGGAACAAAAATACGTGCAGCATATGTGTGGTATCAGGAGTTCTGTTGCTTGTGAGGTAGTCCAAAAATGATAACCAGTGGAGCAGACCAGATCATCGATCCGGAGCTGTGCATGACTCTGTGCCTCATTAAGTGATGACAAACAAGAAGAGCCAATTGAAACATGGAATGGTTTGGGGGTGAGGCGCAATTCATATATATATATATATATATATATATATATATATATATATATATATATATATATATATATATATATATATATAATGTATATATAATGTATACATATATGTATGTATGTATACATATATATATATATATATATATATATATATATATGTATATATAACAAACGTAGATGTAATCTATCTACGTATGTAGAACAAAATTAGTCGCAGTTACAAGCGTGAGGCGCGGACCTGTAAAAATATACCACCGGCAGCGGAGAAGGGCCTGTTTCAGTGATTATTCGACCGGGGTTCGCAAACGTAGCACCTGGTATATGCGTGGTTGCGGTGACAATATATGCTTTTGTGGTTACTAACTCTGCGGTTCATCTGTGATTAAACACCAGAATTTCTTCTACGGAGTATTGAAGTATGTTAGCTGTAGAGTGAACCTAAGCCTCCGTGTCCTTCCTTTTTTTTAAGGGGGGGGTCACACGCGTCAACTGCTGTTCCGCAGCCGTCTCTTTTCTTTCAACTGCAGCGCGATCGCTCACCTTCCAAAAAAATAGTGTAAATTAGAACTTGTTGATCTAGTCTGATTTTAGTCTATTGAACTACATATCTTCTAGTTTCTGCGGAATTATCTATTCATATGTAGCTGCATTGTATTTAACTGCTTTATACTGCACGTTAGCTAAATAACCCCAATGTATGTAACTTAAAATTTAAAAATACAAAACGCCATGGTCCAGGCGTATGTACTAGCCACGGCCATTTTAGGTAATTTAGGCGCCATCGTCGAATCGTGATTTTGCATGTTTTTTTATTAATGTTTTTTATGCAGAAAAAAAATATTGTATGTATAGATATAAATGTAAATACTGCAGACTTTTGAGTTATCACTCTTGTGAGTTGTGGCAATACATACGTTTAGGGCATACTTACTTCTGATGCTGATCTCGAAAGTAAATGTTAGACCAGCCTCGGGATCTAGCACAATAGTCGTCACCGCGTTGAGAAGCTTTAAGCATCTACCGACCTTGAAGAAAAATAATCTAGTATGTCGTCGGTGCTTTCCGTTGTCACTTTTCTGTGCTTGTTCTCTATGGCAGCGTGCCGATCGAGCCACATTTTACATATAAAGCTCGCCATGCGTTCTTGTGCGCACTACGCAAACCTCGATCAATTTTCTAGAAGATACCTCAGAAAGCGTTTAAATGTAACGTACGTATACTTACGAAAGTATATGTTTATATATTTCGAACCGTTTGCATGGCCAATAGTCGACTATCGAGTCCTTCTTTAGATACAAGGGTTACAATCATTTACCGCCACTCTGATTACAGTAATTATGCTAACGCGAATATATGTAGCTTACAATATGAACTGGCATATCTAAACACACGTCTGTATTTATATATATATATATATATATATATATATATATATGTGTGTGTGTGTGTGTGTATAAAAAAATATATATAATATAATAATACACATGTATATATATATATATATATATATATATATATATATATATATATATATATATATATAATTATATAGAATTATATAGGTATGTATATATATATATATATATATATATATATATATATATATATATATATATATATATATATATATATATATATATATATATATATATAATCTGTCGCAAATGTTTAGCCAACCTGTATTGGTTAAAAAAACTTGCAAATATAGCGATTGTATATTAACGTTGTAGATTCTAACTTACCTATTGTCCTATTGTAGTATAGACCAAGGTATACTCGACCTGTGTTTTGCTAACTTTTCTACTGTCTGTGCAGGCGCACAGCACAATTTATTTCCAGTTCTAACTATTTTCCTGGATGTTCCCATTACCAACAATTAAGTGTGTGCTGCGAAATAAATTAGCTCTGTGCACGAGATAGGAAGCTTAAGCCTCATTGACGTAGCTTGACAACGTCCACAGTGTTATTCATTCATATGGTAGTATGAAATATATTAAAAAGGAGTCGGTCACATCAATTCTATCGAGTCTCGTATACTTAATTCGTAGCAATTGAACCCAGGTGCAGTTCCCAAAGTTATAGTTTACTACAAGAACAATAGATACAAGTTAATCAATCTACTTGGCGAGGCCTTCATGCTCGAAACTGGTATGCTTGAATTATAAACTAACCTCCGCAATCCGTCACCCTATTTTCCTCCATTACATCGTCACATCCAAAGATCAAGCCTGAGCATCTTCACGCACGCTCATTTCACTGCAACCACCGATTGTTGAGAGGTGTAGGTACCATGTTCATCGCCGAAAACCTTCAAGGCATATCTGATCGAGTAAAGACCGCCCATGTCAACTCTAAATTTGCTGACAACGCCGAGGTGAGGTGGAAGGGAAGCATTTTTGTAGTGTTGTATAGTAATATGCTCGCGGTTGACTCGCAGTCTATAGTGAGTTCAATATCAGAGGCTAGTTAACGATAGGATTCTTTTAATAGAAGAATGTATTGAAATCTGTATCGATGGGTGTTTGTATTAGGGCCCTAGTATATATTTTCTAATGTGCAAGTGTAAATATATGAGAAATTATTGTGAAACAAAATATCTACACTTTCACATTTAAAACAAATTTATACTAGGGCTCTAATATAAACATCCTTCGTTACCAACTTCATTACATACTTCTATTAGAAGAATTATATCGTTAACTAGCCTCTGATTTTGGATCTCACAAATACTCGAAGGTTGGTAGTAATGTTTCAGCTCGCTATGGTTATGTTGATTTGCTAATATCAATCCACGGCCCATGTTCTTTTTTATTTCACAGCCAACACTGGTAGCTGTGTCGAAGACCAAACCCGTCAGTGACCTGCAGGAGGTCTACGATGCCGGGCATAGGCACTTCGGCGAGAATTACGTATGTTTTGCGAGTCATTATGGGTGTCAAGTTACACCTCAGTGAGATATGGCAGCGGTAGTAAACACAACAGCCGGCCCGGTCTTTTATACGCTATTACTCACATGCACTTCCATAGATATACATTGTGACTTGCAAAATATAGCTTATATTTTTACTCACCTTGAATAACAGATGGATGAATTGGTAGCCAAATCAGCTGAGCTGCCATCTGATATCAAATGGCATTTCATCGGCCACCTACAAAGCAACAAATGCAAAGATTTGGCAGGTTAGTTGCTCGGTTTACTTTATTATCCTTCACAAGTCTGGCCCTATTTCTTATCTATTTATTAGGTCCTATGTGTGCGAATATATCTGAATGTTCATTTGCCTGTCACTCGTTAATGCGCTTGTTTTCTAATGCAAGGCACGCCCTTAACGGTATGTACAAGAGCTAGTCTCGCTCTTTTTGCGCTTTATCACATGTTTAATTCTATACCTCTATCATATTGCGCTCAGAGATTCCAAACTTGCATTTGTGGGAAACATGCGGGAAAGAGAAGACGGCCAGAAAAATGAATAGGGCGCTGGAGTCGAGGGATAACAAAGACCCACTGTTAACTCTACTGCAAATCAACACGAGCGAAGAAGATAGTATGTGCCTGTATCAATTTAGATTATACTTTCCTTTTCACTCGCTCGTCAATAGTTTCACTACTGACTTGGTACATATGATCGGCATAAGTGCGTTTAGGTGCGTAGAGGTGTTTGAAGCTCTGCATTCTCCGTATTGAAGACCTGTGTAGAATATTGCCATATTGCAATTTATCTATCAATTGATCGTTAGCGCTACGTTCTCGGGTTGTCTATCAATTAAAGAAGCACGCGCCTTTGTTTTTTACTGGGAGCCATGTAATATTATATGCGCGGATGCCTCGATTTATAATGGTCTGCCGTCAAAAATCTATCGCGTATACTTGATGACCTTATAGAACACTACTATTCTTATCCGTGGGGGACATATTGCTATCTCAGTTGCCAGTCACTCTTTTTCTCATCTTTAACGCAGTAGCTATATAATGTTCAATCCGATCAGTCTTTTATTAGTGCTCGATTCCAATACATAATTCATGTACAATCCCGCAGATAAGAATGGGTGTGCTGTAGAGGACGCGGTACAACTTGCACGCGTTGTGGTTGAAGAGTGTGACCAGTTGAAGTTGGCGGGAGTAATGACGATCGGCAAATTTGGAAGGGACGAGTCAGAAAGACCGAATCCCGATTTTGTGGTAAGTATCGGGATGTGCAAGATGCTTTCTCCTTCAATATGTCCGTATTGTTTTAGCCCAATAGAAGTTATTGCAAAAATCGTGCGACAATATATGATAGGTCAGTATGAATATGCTAGGCACTGAGATCACGACTCAACCCATTTCAGACATGTAGAGACGTATTTTTTAGTCTAGTTACTTATTTCCCATGCACTACGCCTTCAAGCTGAACTGTTCTGCAATCCCTCGAAACGTATCAAATAACACATTAACCCCTGGCATACCTTCGTTACGTATACGTATCGTGTTCCAATACACAAAAGCTAACAGTCTACTTGCGCACTACTAGGCACTGTTGGAGGTGCGCGATCGGATCTGTGACGAGTTTGGTTTTGATCCCGTGAGTTTCCAAGTGAGTATGGGCATGTCCGGCGACTTTGAACATGCGGTAAGTCGATTGCTTTTATGTTCGCCTAGATTTTCGGGAAACATGAGGCTGAGTTTGGACGAATCTTGTTGCATTTTGACATGTATTCTCAGAATCCTATTTCGGGCGTCAACATACTTGCCTTCTCTGCGATGCACACTTGAGCTTTGACGTTTGTACAAATACAGCACCCTTCACAGTTGGGGCTAGACCACTGCAAATTCGGTGTACTTCAATCTAACCTGATGCGTTTGTAACACGCAGATTGAACTTGGAAGCACAAACGTCCGCGTGGGATCGTCTATATTTGGAGCACGGGGAAAAAAGCCATCAGCAACTTGAAAGCAAAGTATTACTCTAGACTATCTTGCGACGCAAGCGCTTTCTTGTGCAAACTTAAGCTCGAATATAAGTGTGAGGGGACTGAGATTACAAACCATTTGAGGAATACAACTGGTCGCCTGATGCGCTATGATAAGATTCGTCTGCATTTTGGCGCTGCAATTCGCAAGCTTGCCAGCTATTAAGCTATTCTTGTAAAAGTAACCCGAAGCGGATCAGCCCTTGTATTGCATAGAGGCTGGCTGCAATCAGTATACACGGCATGTTTCTAGTGACAACAACCCAATCCGATCCTGGTGTAAATAATACTGGGTGGTTCGTCGTCGACTCGGATCTTGAAACGCAGCGAGATTCTGAGTGGTGCACATTGGGAACTATCGCTGTACTTGCCCACACGAGGCACTAATAAAACTGATGTCATAAACTGCATGTGCGTTTAGTTTAATAGTGGTCTCTTATCTGCTGAGACGGGTCGCATTAATAATACGATCAATGTGGAAGGGGTTTTGAAGCATCTCGCTTGACAGGATGAACCTGTTAAATGCTCAGAATGCGGAAGGCCTCCATACAAGTTGTGTGCTCTGTTGGGAAGATTCACGAATAAGTTGAAGCTCGCCGATCCAATCGATATTGGTTTTAGATTGCAAAGACATCTGTCGCTTCCTGTGGTATACTTTATTTCTAAAATGTTTTATATACAATCTAAATTATGGTCAGCGGCAACTAATCCAGCCAATCTCGCAGGTATGTACATGATTCGGGGGAGATGGGAGCTCCCACGTTGCAGAATTTGAACACCTGAGAGAGGAGTGATAGGACAAGAATATTTTACTCAAGTAACTAAAGCAGCGATAAATATGCAGTACGTATCAAGGGTTAAGCTAAGCTCGCTGTTGTAAAAAGTGGCAGCTGCCTCATGTGTGTTGAATGGGTAATTCAATTGGTGGAGCATCGAAGCGCTACGACCTTGATAAGCATGACAGCGTACGAATTTATCCGAGACAGACACAGATTGTACTTACAGGACAAACACCACATGGTGATTGGGTCAACCCATTGGCTGGGAGATGTGTTTCCACTGCTCGATATATCTTCATGCCTGCCGAGATAGCCCTTCCTTGGCGGTCTTTTACAGGGGTGACTGCACCGCCAGCCATCAGTATCTGTTTACATATATTCCCATTATTGTATATAAGCCCAATAGTTTTAAGCACGTGCGCAAAGTATGGGTACATTGAATGATTTAAGCCAAGTAATTTGGTGCTCGTATACTGAATTATTGCTGTTAATATACTACTCAAAAAGAGTGAACAGAACTCGGTACGTTCACAGTTTCGTGGGATATGTAACTGTTGTGTACAAGATTCAGCAGTAGACGCGTTCATCCGGTTTGCAATTTTAATTAGCGACCGAATTCAAGGATAAAGACCACCTGAGCAATCCCGGAAGAGACTACATAGAGGCTGATATCAATCTGAGCTACGCTGTTTGCTTTCGATTGTTAGATTTGTTGTGATACAGCAAACACGACAGGTCAAGCAAATGAACAGCTAGTGTATTTACACGCTTAGATTTTTTTTACGAATACATTTGAGTATATATTGCTGTCTTGTTCACATACCTGCACTTTGCCATCGAACACCAAGGCTTGCATGAGGCATTCGACATCTTTCACTTGAAGCTGTGCAGATAGGTAGGCAAACGTGTGAGTGTGAGGTTTAGCGCACTTGCAAATACAGAGATAAGTTATCCTCCGGGTATGGGAAGAATATGTGGTCTGACACCTGAGAAGATCAGATTTCCCAGAATGTATCCGGACACGGACAGTCAACGCTATAAATAATACTTTTGGCATTGAAATACCTTGGCCACCATAACCATGACTTCTGTAGAAACATTTGAGCTTCGGCTGTCGCAATAATTATTAACGTGAGTTGACGTATTACTACATCGAATTCGCTTATGAGTTCTGGTAATTTCGAAGGTGGAATTAGAGGTCACCATAAAATATCCTAGGTGGCACTCGAAAGATTGGAAACACATACTTACCGTTACTTGTGAGACTTTACACTTCACAATGTGCTCGAGCAGCTCAGCTTCGGAAACGCAACTGGCTTTCACTCTCTCCAATAAATCGTGTGGATGGTTCAACTTTGCTTCTCGCCCCTAATACGTGAAGCAATTGTAACAGAGTAGTCAATATCAACGAGTGCATTGGATTTGCAGCAGATGAAAGTACTTAAACTCAGACCAAAAATTAAAATACAAAAATAATACACAAGATGGGGTACGCTACGAAGTCGCAAACTTAGCACGAAATTCATATTTTACACTAGTTCAATAAGTAGTGCGAGTCTTACGTGATCATTTCAACGTGACCGGCTAGGTCGAGAGGTCCTCGACGAGGTTATATGACAAATGCAAAGCGACAACAATACCAGATAGATATTCACAATCACCAAACACTTTGGAATCAAGCTAGCCTATAAAAAACCTGACTGGCAGCGCTATACTCTACAGTACGCAGGGCATTGTCTTAAAAACGCGACACACCCTGGCAATGCAGTAGTCTGCGCAAACAAGGCTCATGGCGTTGACGAATTCTTTATCGAAGTCTGCTTCGTTGTACCACACACCACCTGTCAGTGACCGGTCGGGTGTGATATGTGATAACATGTACAGTTTCTTCTTCGGCTCCTGCAATGCCCAAGCGTGTTAACAATTGTCGGATAATCAATATTGCCTCATTCTTTTTAAAGGATGGGCATGGTTGGAAAAGAGATATTTTATTTTGGATCACTACGCAGACCTGAAGTACGCTAATCGTACCAATATAGGTTTTTAAGTAATCCATTTCATATCACATTGTGCGTGTAGAGTTGACCAGAAGTCTTCACATTTGAATCGACCAACTTAAATAGGTATTATATATACATTGAGAGCGATCAGCGAACGCAGACGAGCGCACACAACCTGTTTTGAAATATGATACCGGGCGATGCCGGTTGTCAATGACATTCACTACTATCTGGCATTAAAAGCAGAGACCACACACTCAGAAGCGTATGCCGCTATCACAATTATCAACACAGAGGAGAACAGCGTCATCTAGCCTTCTTGCTTGGATACACACCATGACTGACTTGACTTCTTTGGCAATCCCTCTGTTCATGAAGTTCTTCATGATTTTCGTCAGCTCCGTGGACACAATGTCTTTGCTCACTTGGATACGCAACTCCCTTTGCCAAATGCCTGGTCATACAAAATTAGCAATAAATCAATATAATCAGCAAGGAACCCATACAAACGACGCATTTGCTTCACCCATACTACCTTTTTCCATATCTCAGCGGCTGTGCATAAAATTGTATCAACGCGTTCGAGACAACCTACACAACACACCGTTGAACAGGCCTGAGAAATTGGTTCGAATAAGCGCTTATGTATGTGAGCATTACTCGCATATGTAGTTTCCCACCAACACGGGACTTCGTATACATACCTAACGAACCAGCATCTTCAATCAACTGATGGACCAGTAATTCTTTCTGAGACATTCCAACCGTGCGGTCCCCTGGGTCAACTATTTTAAATAGAGGCTTGCCACCTTGCTGTATATCAGATACACCAAAGTACAAATCCAAACATTAACTTTCGTGTATAGACTATGTAAGCCATCTCTGTAAGTCCAAGTTGAGTACAAGGAAGTAGCCGCGGATTACTTCGGATCATTCTATACTTGATATTGAAAGACGAAGACCACACGTCATATGAAGACTCCTTGACATACCTTTAGCATTTTGATCTTCTGCATTTTCAGCAGAAGATTTACATTGCGCAACAGATCCTCTTTCACGATCTCGCATCTTTGCATTAGCTCCTCAGGCCCAATTCCCTAATATGTTGTATTTGTGGGTAGGCATACAATAAACAGAGATGATTTCTGGAAAACTATGCGAATATACACTGTCATTCGCGGTTGGAAGGTGTGATGCAAATATCTGACAACCATTATTAAATTTAATCTATGCAATGTACGTCGAAGCATTATTGTTTATGAACCATAAGTGCTCTCTGGGGAACCCATTTGCGCAATC
>LUCW03000780.1:0-38107 GCA_001586965.3 Sphaeroforma sirkka | reverse complement strand
TATTATTATTATTTGTATTTATGTATATAATTATCTTTAATAGTTTAATTTCCATATCCAGAGCGATTTTTGATACCTCATACATCAGCGTACTACGTCCACGATCTTCCAGCTCCTTGACGCGTACTCCCCTGCAGTCCGTTCTGCTTGCGCCTCCTCTACGTGCTTTCTACTAATCGTGAGAGATTCAACAGCATCCCATCCACTATTCACTTTTCAACGTTGCCGATCAATGGCACGCATGCATGCAGGCATACATACATATATGTATGAACATGCATAAACACATGAATATATTTGTAAAAATAATTCTGTACAAACATACTTATATATATACATCGATACATAAATATGTAGCTACGACCGTATATATTTGTGTATATATATATATGTGTGTGTGTGTGTGTATATATATATATATATGTATATATATATATATATATATATATATATATATATATATTATATTATATATATATTTATATATATATATATATATATATATATATATGTATTACATGTATATATACATATATTATTATATATATTATATGTATGTATGCATGTATGCATATATATGCATACATATATATATATATATATATGTATGTTTATATGTATTATATATATATATATATATATATTATATATTATATTAATATGTATGCATATGCATGTGATGATACATACGTGCGTGCATATATATTATACGTGCGTGTGCATAAACAAACAAACATATAAACGTAACCTCATTCTAATCCTTGCATCCATATCAATATATCAACATACAAAACGTATGTGTATGTGCATACATATGTGATGTGTGTGTACGTGTGTGCATACTTGGCTCCAATGTTCATGTATACATATTATATATATATATTATATTATATATATATAATATATATATATATATGCCTTCAAATATCCATGTGTATGTTATATATATATATACATATATATATAATCCCTCAATATTTGTCTGTATGCATATTATATACATATGTATGAATTAAAATATAAACATAAGCATAAAATGCACGACATAGTATATATATATATATATATATGTTGTTGTGTGTGTGTGTGTGTTTGTACATATATATATGTATATATGTATCTACATCATATACATATTCAAAAAACGCATATATATATACATACTAACAGACACTTTATATATATATATATATATATATATATATATACTTATACTTGTACGTGCAAACATATCCAAATACATATATACACATACACACAAGTACACATTTCCACACATTTCCACATGTAGATATATATATATATATATATATATATGTGTGTGTGTGTGTGTGTGTGTGTGTGTGTGTGTGTGTGTATATATATATATATATATATATATATATATAAAGTATGTATATATATATATGATATCAGTACTACATCGCCCAGCCCTTAGACGCGCACTCCCCTGTCGTCCGTTCTGCTTCCACCTTTCTCTATGTAATTTATGCTAATCCTGAGAGATGCAGCAGGTTCCATCATTCACTCCTCAACATTGCCGAGCAGCATCCATCGTTTACTTCTCAACATTACCTGCCAATTTGTAGTCAAACCTGATCGTATCGCATAACCAAATTGTGATTGACTGCACACCATGCGTGGCAGTTATATATGAAGTGCTAAATATATCATTGTTAATGATATAGAACTCAATATTTGATTAATAAGATTCTTGTCTGTCCATAAATATCGTGTTTCGGGCCGTTCTGTACGTGTGTATAGCGTGCGAAGAGTGCGAAAGTGGTGCGTATGTGTGTGATCGTCACTGTATACTAATTAATATATTTAACGGCTAGGGTTTTTCCCTCTCGACTCTCGAGTATGTCGATACAATTTGTTCCGTAGAGTAGTGCGCTGGAATATATTGTCCCTAATACATCATTGGAAAGTTTGATTTTTAAAATGTTTAGGGCACTTTTTTTTTTTTAATTGAAAACGAAGAGAAGTGAATATTTAGAGAGAAGGGGCATAGCCTTCTAAACAGACAGGGGGCCTGAGCCCTCCGGGCTGAGGCCCCTGTCTGAGGCCTGAGGGCCTGAACCCCGAAGTCCTGAAGCTTGAGCCCTGAGGAAGTAGTGAACATTTTTGGCGGGCTCAACACGGACCACGGTAAGATTGGCAGACTCGCAGACTCGCCGCAGTTTCACAGTGTGCAGACTCGCAGTCGCAGAGGCAGAGGCCACAGAGTCCCGACCGCCAGTCTGGGCCAGACAGCGCCAGACAGCGCCAGACCGTCAGTCGCCAGAGCCCAGAGCCCCAGACTCCCAGACTCCAGAGACCAGAGGCCATCCGCCAGAGTGTCATCAGTCATGGCATAGTGACAGGCGGGGAAATGTACAGTATGTACACAACGCAGCACAGAGCCATAAAAACCAGGCAAAATCAGGTATCCGATCCAATTTATAGTGGACTTGGTTATTGACCGCTATCTACTCTAACTATAGAATGGACGATTCAGAGCTTGCAAGGTACTTACAACAACAGGAAGATGGGTTGTACTCAGAAAGTGAGTCGGAGAGTGAATGGACGAAGAAACGAACCACGAAGAAAAGACAAGGTGTTGCCTCGAAGGCTAAGGTTAAAAAACCGAAAGTGGCCAAACCTGCATTTGAAGGTAAGTCTACATTTCTACAGCTGTGCCCCCACCACTAAATTTATATGGGTGAAACTCGTGTGGCTTGACTTGCGATCCCTAATAAGCGGAGTGAGCATACACGGACTGACAAACCGGCGCTTTTTTTTGTGTGTGTTACTGTTCTATTGAGTGATATGCTGTTTATGTTCATACTCTTGAAAGACTTTCGAGGCAAAATATCGCCGGGACTGTTTTATTTCTTTGGGTAATGTGGTATGCCACATAGTAGGTTTCGTCAGAGCCTTCTGAAGCGTATTGTAGTTGCACTCTTTCACACTCAGGTCTACGTACACGAGCAAATAAAGAACATACTCACGAAGCGTATATGATACACTACACGCGTTTTCAAAACGTACGAGACCCATCTGCTTGGTACAATTCTACTCATGGTTGAATATATTAGTCGATATTTGTAGAGAGGAAGTGGCTCCATGTATGTGCCATGGAAACAGAAATATACTTGCTGATACACTTCTCATTTGAGTTGCCTGAAACTAATTATGTTTACAGTCATCTTATTCATGCGGTGATATTGATGTATTGTTAATCATCAAAGCTGGTGTATTGACGTGAAATATCACATAGCGTATTATGAAGTGTAAACTTTTCTTTGCGTATATATGTAGTTTCTCTGCGTAGTCTCCGATCTCGAAAACAAAAAACTTGCTAGTTGGAAGTTTTATTGTGACTATCAGACTTGATCTAGCAGCGCATGAAGGTGAAAATCCATATTATCTCAAGAAGTAAACGAGATATTAGCCGTCTACTTACTTATCTTTGGCAGAATTTCCGCCTTTCTTCTGGACTGGCCATCAACGAAATCTGTACGTTTCAAGCTTAGACAAAGTGAAATAACACGCTTTACCAGATTGTTGTCTAGAACAAACGATCGATTTATCTTTATTGTGACATTTATGTTCGACGAAATTTAGAATTAAGCGCTAGATTTATTTTCTGTGAGGCCTTTTCGTACAAGTTCCAGCACTATAGTCGCTCTCTTTGCAATTAAGTTTCATAACTATTAGTTTTAAATGTACCTTGTTCATGGTCTTCACCTTCTCAGCAGGGAAAAAACTTCCAGCGAAAAAGATGGCATGGACTCCAGCGGAAGAAACCCTTTTTCTGGAGGGCTTAGAGCTATATGGTCGGGACTGGGCGAAGATAGCAATGCACTGTGGAAATACACGAGCTAAGCAGAATATATCTAGTCACGCTCAAAAACATTTCATCAAGCTGTTTATAGGTGGGCATTGTCTTCCGGCTAAAGTCATCGAATCCGGGTCGGGATACACATTGTCTGGTAAGCCTTTGGACCCCAACTCGGCGGCTTTAAAAGCCTACGGCAACAATACGGACTACCGCGTATCGCTGAAAAATAGAAATTCTCTTCCACAAAGTAGTACAACAGAGGAGAGCCCAGCATCAGCACAAACAAGTATAGCGCCCCACCTTGATACTATAGTTACGCAAACAGTTGTTCAGAATGAGCCACCCTTGATTACTGCGAAGATAAAAATCAGAAAATCACCGGAGATTAAACGTCGAAACCCCAAACCTACTGTACCAAGGAAAGAAAAGAGTATAGCACCAGTAACAACTGAGCGATCGGAATATAGCACGCGTAAGTTAAGAACTGCCAGGAAGCAGACATACCGGTTTGTTGATAACCGTGAAAGGTGAGTTACAATGAAAGCAAACACTACACGTGCTTGTGCACTGCACTGTTGGAGAATGTGATCGTCGATTTCTGCTCCCAGTAGGAGCACTGACATGCAGGTATATTGCCAAGGTTATCTCATTATGCTTGTTTTCAAACATATTGGACGTGTTCGACATTTTACAGTGACCCACTGCACATGGTGACCACGAAGAGCTATACAGAAGACCATATCCAACCGTTCAATATTACAGTACTTCCCCAGGCCACCACTGTCATGGATTTTCACGCGCATTTGGCCGTGGCCGAAATCATTGGACTGCTTGCAGGAATCTGGTATGTATATGATTTGTCCGGTATATGTTAACGATATCTTTTATTTTTACCTCACTGTGTCAAATGACTGGTTTATGTGATGTTACTTCACTGAAACTCACGGAAACAATTGCTGACACTAGTATTCTCACGAACATGTGGTTTAATAGGGATTCCGAGACACAAACAATCCAAGTGATACAGGCTTTTCCATGTAGAGAATTGCAAAATGGTAATAACGCTGCTATCGCTGAAACACAGGTGGAAATGGATCCCGTCAGTGAAATGGAGGTAATAAAAATTAATCTTTGTATTTAATGCAGAATCTCAACTAGGCTTCTGGGAGAGGAGTCGTCCATTTTCACTAAAATGCATCGACACTGTATCCCAAGAGTTTAACTCACAGTTTATAAAACAATAGTGAATTAAAAAAATCTTTTAATTTTGCGAATTTGCTCGCTTGATTCCGACCTTATCCCAGGTGAGAGAAGAAATTGCGAATCTTGATCTCATTGTGGTTGGTTGGTATCATTCGCATCCCACGTTCAAGCCCTTCCCCTCTAATACGGACGTTGAGAATCAATACAACTACCAGGTATAGCGTTCTATCGTATAATTGCTCGAGGATGTTTCTTTGCTCTAGTTGGGTCATTCGCGTTGAGTATATGGCTTTCTGCTATAGTACACTTGCCGATCACTAACGAATTGGAATTCTCTTCGCTTTATTATCTCACAGAATTTATTTAAAGGCGTCGATTCAGCTAATGCCGCATACTTTGTCGGCGCCATCGTCGGTATGCACATCTTTTGTTATCATTTGCACAAGACATCGATCCGCTCATTTCTGTCAATTCAATTGTCGTACACCAAATCCTATGGCCATTTGAATTTTACTGTTGTGCTAATATTAATCGTTTTCTCCGTATAGGCCCTTACGACACAGAACTGCCTTCGGAGAAGAGTGCTTTCAACTGGTTTCATGTACAGATGGACGATGACAGGCCCCAAGCATACATCCTGAGCACGGAACAGTTGATAAATCGAACGACAGATGTAGAATCGGTTGTGCTTTCTAAAATGGTATGGCGGGTTTATGATGCAGGAGCAAGTTATCTCGTTCCGTTCATTGTGTATTGTCCTATTAGCATCCTATTCGACGTTATACTAACTATGTTCTATAATTATAGCGAAAACTTGTCGACTACTACAAGGATTATGAGCACCGCACGCAAAACTGGTCAGCCATATGGCGTTTATGCAAGAGGGTCTCCTTTGATTCCAGTATGTTAATGTGAGATCTCCTGCGAAATGCAATTTTTGTTTTATTTTAAACACGAATTTATTAAATATTAATTACAGGCACTGTATAGCATTATGGTCGTAACATGTTTTTCAGCCAATTTAGTAAGGACTTCTCATATCCGGCGAAAGGGTGCAAAATCGAATTTAATGTCTCATTGCTTTTTGATTCATCAAGTACGAGATATAGCAGATGCAGCGGGCGCGACAACTTCATCCAAATTGGAAAACCAGAGATCAACAACGGAGAATGTTGTCGCTCGCACATACATAGATAAAGCTGAGATTGCTCTCCGACATCGGTTAACTGGATGCTCGCAATCATATACTGAGGATATCGTACGTCAGACGATGGCACACTTGCGAGAAAATTGGGCCATGCAATAGCATAGCAGAACTGCTGATGAATATAGATTCTACGTCGGTTAATAGTTTTTATTAGTACTTGCGAGATAGAGCTATCTATAGAGCATTAAATTCTAGTTGAACTCTTGCTTCAGTAAATTCTGCCTTTATCCGTGTGCGCCTGTCATATACATACTATAACCCTTATTTCCTAACCTTAGTGTTAATAATCGCATATTGTGTTGTGCATCATCATGATACTGCGAATTCGCCAGGAGTAGCAGAACGTTGCATGTTCACCAGGAGTAGCAGATCACTGCAAATTTACCTGAAGTAGCAGATCACTCAGGAATTTCCTCGGATTTTATTTTGCTTTATTGATTTACCATGTCGAACGTCTCATATGCATGGCAAAGTCCATTACGCGCCAAGCAGCCTTGCCATAAGTTCCCTCCTCCCGACAAAAGGCAAACGCATATAACACGTCCTCAATAGCATCCTACAATAAAACGAATTGCAATAGGTGTAAATGCAATAACTGAGAAGACGTCGATTCGAGACGACAAAGATTCGCGATAAAACAAAAAATCAATAATCAGCTCCGATCAATATAGGCTCGAAACGTACAAAGACGGACTAAAATCGGAATATTGCACACAACACGATAACTTACAGGATCGCCGTCGACTACTTTGCCAGCCTTATCCTTTTCCACTGTGATCTGCTGCACCATACACGTTACGGTCAAAACTGGACCTTGCTCCATCATCATTGCGTTGAAAATCTATCAAAGTGGACAAAAGGTGTTTTAAAATTGTTTGGATCCAGGGTGTCGATCAATTTACTGAAATGATTGAACTCTCGCAAAGATGAGAAACAAAATACACGTTGACTTCACTGAGTAAAGGACACTAAAAAAAGATACTGTGCAAAATATTTATAAATCTACAAACTAAATTGGTCACGCAACAAAATTTCACACAGCAGTTCCACTTACATCTACGTCTCTTATGTCCAAGATTTTGACGTCCACAGTGTGCCCGGCATCCTTCTTCAGTTTGATGTTACTTGCTAACACGTTATATGTGGGCTCAGAGCACCACGCTTCCAACGTTTGTAGGTCTTGATTGAAATAAGACTCTAGCAGAACGGGAATCAAAGACTTGTGGGCATGCTGTGAAATAAGAATCAAAATTATATAAGCACTAACAGCCATTAAATAAGAATCAAACCTGTATAAGCACTAGCGGCCATTAAATATCGAGTGTATTCTGTCATATTGAATAAAAAGGTAACTTTGTATACGTATGTACAGGAAAAAAATCCTTCGAGGCACAATACCAAACGATGGAACCTTATAAAATAACCAGCAGGCTATCGATACTTACCTCTATGAACTCCTCTCGTTCGAAATCAGGATCTTGCTTGCAAATCTCTCTCAAGACAGTAATCATTTCACTCTCCTTGAACATGCCGCTGAGACCATCTGCCACCACATCAGTGATAGAGCGCATCGATCGGACAAATATATTATCACTCTCATCATAGTGCATCTTCCATTCGAATGCACGGTTTGTGATAGGATTATTATCTTTGAATTCTTTCCATTTGGAGAACCAGACACTGTCCTTGTGCATGACCATGCCCGTAGCGTCTGTATTAGCCTCTACTATGGGCTTGTCGAGCTTCACACCTTTTATTATACGTTCCCTGTCGGCGACACTTGGCTTCTGATAGGGCTTGAATTTAGCAGAGTCGAGTATTGTACCCTCCAGCAGCTCCGACCTGAGCTGGCCAATTTTATGCGCAGCATCAGAATTTGAAAATTCTGCACCGATCTGTTGTGTAGCCTTACCAGCTTCCTTACCAGCCTGATTCCGTGTGATGTGGAAGGAAGACTTGAGTGCGTTGAATCATCCGTAAACCACAGTGGGCTTGGGATGGACAAAATACTTGCATCCCCAATATATTGATGGTAGTAAACATTCCGTGCAATGAAATAGCCCCAGCCAAATTATGCTCACTCTAGATACAAACACGATGCAGTCCTCAGTGTTAGCAGTACGGTGAAATGCAATCAACAATTCAGTTCAATGCACGTAGACCGCAAATTAAACGGGCCACCGAAGCACGTGCTTCAATCCAAGCGCACGTATAAAATAAAACGACACATAACGATGCACGTGGATACCATCAATACAAATCAAAACTAACGAACTTGCGCAATAATGGACGACAAGACTAAATATTTGACTGATTGTATCGAAAGCTAGACAATAACTGGGAAGTACCTTTTTAAAGCACCGGTATTCATGTCCACAATCATAGAAAATCCCTTTGTCGTACATTAGATGGATGAAATGAATTTGTTATTTCAACAATGACAAATATGGCAATATGTACCTGAGCTGTGAAATCACCCGCTTGCTTTGCGAATTTGGTTGCACCCAGCTCATCGGCGACCTGGCCCAGATTGTCCTTAACCTTGCCCAACGTCTCAGAAACTTTTTTGGCATTCTGCTGACCCTTCTTGCTGTTCGTTTTCAAACTACTTTTCACACTTTCAGTAGTTGGCGTCGACTTCGGTGCAGTTTCTTCAGCTCCCTTTTTGATGCTATTTAGGAAATTCTTCACCATACTCATGTGACGAGCCTATATGAGCGCCCATTGGAAAGCCCAGTGACGTTGGATGTTAGTTTCTTAGTCTAATAAAAACATGTAGGAGAGAGAAAGAACTGTTTCATAATTTGACCCGATCAGCACGATTCGTGCTCACTTAGACAACACGAGTGACAGCTAGGACACTCACTTAACACAGCCAACAAGAGTCACAACACTCGTTTGCTAGTATTAAAGTACTACATATCTAGAACTGCGATGATGCATACCTGCGGTCTAGATGCTTGCCCAACATGGCCACCAGTATTCACGCAAGCCGCCAGGGGGGAGCATTTCAACCTCTGTAGGCAAATTAGGATACGCGTCAATAGAACACGATTAGATAGCTGAACCCATGAATAGTCTGTGAAATTTTAATTTAAACGAGGTATTCGTGCACAACCACGTGCATAACGCACTCACAAATGAATCAAATTGCTGCAATCTGGTAGGACTGAGTGCGTTTGCATTCATAGATCTTATTATGGGTAGGAATTGCACGTAAACTGTTTCTAAAATATTCGGCTTACCAAGGTAAACATGCTGTCGGCTTAATCGATGTCGCAGTATTGTAGCACAGATGGTTTTTAAGCAGTGTCCGATTCAGTACTAACACTATATTTCCTTGATGTGCTTAAATGTTATTCAATATAGTCGTGTCACTTGCAGTACTATCCGCATTTACGATATATATTACTTTGTGTATTACAATAGCTCAACTACTATTGAGAGCATAAAATACAACCCAATATCTGATATTTTGCTGATATGAGAAAGTTGTAACTGGTCATGAATCCACGCGATGTCACCTAAATACAATAAAACCTTGTTGCAATTTATTTAGAACACATTTGAATGTGTCCTGAATCTGGTTTAAAAGGTATTTTAAAATTAATACAAAAGTAGTAAATACAATTGTTTCTCGTGTTTATTTACGCCAGAAGAATGCCAAGAAGAATGTGATGAACTCCCAGCCACAAGAGTCCACAACACTGACAAGTGACAACACAGTGAACAGGCTGCACCTCCTTTTTTATTGTTTCACCACAAAAAAATGAAAATTAAAAACGCCGCGCCACAGCCCACAGGGCTCGAGGGACCGGCCTGACGTCTTCCAGAGACACAGTCCACACAGAAAGAGAAGGGAAGAGTCCGGACTCAGCAGTCAGCAGTCAGAGATAGAGATGCAATCGATCGTCACAGTAGTAGTAGAAACAAAGAAGTAAACGTGAACGTAATAAATCAAAAGCACTTGCGCCAAGAATCAGAGTAAAAGTGCTAGGAGTCTAATAGAATAGCAGGGGAATTCTCTTGAATTAGACTCAGTACCCCTACTAGCCGATCTCGACGACTGGCATAGACACCACCCATAATCGCCTCCATAATTTCTGAAGTGAACACCAACGACGATAGTATTCTGCGACCTGAGTATACCTTACTGAAAGCTCCACATACATCTGCACGAATATCAACAGGATGAATAGAACTATCGTAATGGTCCCGCCATCACCCACGGTCTACATCCAGGGACTCAACGAAAAGACTAAAAAGCAAGGTTTGTATGCGCAAGCATATGCATATATATATATATATATATATATATATATATATATATATATATATATATATATATATATATATATATATATATATATATATATATATATATATATATATATATATATATATATATATATATATGATTATATAGATATATGGATATATATGTGTGTGTTCGTATGTATGTATGTGTTTGTGTGTGTGCGTGTGTCACACTATGTATATATGTGCATGTATATGTATGTGTTTATGTATAGGTATATATATGTGTGTGTGTATATATGATTATATGTGCCTACGTACGTTTTGTATATTAATATATATATATATATATATACATAATGTGCATATATATATATATGTGTGTGTGTGTGTGTGTATATATATATATATAATTAAATGTTTGAATGGTATATCCATGTATATGTATATATATATACTTATTTTGTGTGTGTGAATGGATGGGTGGGTGGGTAGATGTGCCTGTTGTGTGTGTGGAGATGTGTGTGTGTATATATATATATATATATTAAAATGTTCGAATGGTATATCCATGTATATGTATATATATATACTTATTTTGTGTGTGTGTGAATGGATGGGTGGGGTGGGTAGATATTGCCTGTTGTGTGTGTAGAGATGTGTGTGTGGAGATGTGTGTGTGAGGGTGTGTCTGTTCTGTGGGTGAATGGAAAGGGTGAGTGAGTGGGTGAGTCTAGTGTTGTGTGTGTGTGAGAGAGAGGGGTGTATGTGTGTGTGAGGGAGCGCGCGTGTGTCCTGTGTCGTGTGTATATATGTATATCTGTATAGTACCTGTACATGGACATGTATTTCCACATATACATATATGTATCTATGTATATATGTATGTATTTTTTTATGTGTGTGAGAATGTGTGAATGTATGTATCTATGTATGTGCGTATGCACATATGTATCTGTGTGTGCCTATATACATATATATATATGAATGCATGACATAAAAGTGTATTTTTCTACTTAAATGCATATCTACCTATGTTTATATATTATGTGTATATCTGTATATATGAATGTAGATACATATATATATATATATGTATAGGTAGATATAGAGGTAGATATATGTATGAGTGTGTTGTGTGTGTTTTAGGGCGTGTGTGACATACATACATATATATATATATATATATATATATATATATATATATATATATGTATGTATGTATGTATGGATATATTTGTATTTATATCTATTTATATCTTCACATAGGAATATGTCATCTTTTTATCTGTTTGGATGTGTGAAAGATAAACACAAATGTATACCTATTTATATCTATTTCCAAGCATATCTTTTGTGTCTGTGTGCGCACGCGTGTGTGTTTTTGGCTATGTATGTATTTTTGTATGAATGTATATATGTACCTATGTATCATATGTATGTATTAGTATAAGTAAACGTTCATGCTGACGTATATTCTTATATTTAATGTGTCTGTGTGGTTGTGATGTGTTTGTTTGTAAGTGTGTGCACACGTATGTGTTTTGTATGCGCTGTCCTATGCATATACTTCTATGCATAAGTATATGTATATATATATATATATATATTTATATCTATATCTATATCTATATAGTATACATATATTTATACACGTATGCATGTATATGTTTGTATGTATGAATATATATATATATATGTGTGTGTGTGTGTGTATTGATATTGGTATTAATATTGATATACATACAAATTTAAATATATATATATATATATATATATATATATATATATATATATATATATATATATATATATATATGTATGTATGTATATGTATATATATATGTATCTATATATGTATGTATGTATATATATGTATGTATGTTAGGAATTTTCTCTGTATATACTTGTGTGTGTGTGTTTTTTTTTTGTGTGTGTAACGAAATGATAAGTATTGATGTGTGTGTATACACAAGTGTGTGTGCGTGCGTGAGTGTTGGTGTGTATGTGTGTTTTTTGTGTGTGTGTATAACGATGATAAGCATTTGATGTGTGTGTATACACAAGTGTGTGTGCGTGCGTGAGTGTTGGTGTGTGTGTGTGTATTTATAAATATATTAATGTATGTATGTATAAATATATACTATTCATGTTTTACATTTATCTCTTTATGTAAATATGTATTTATTCTGATTTATATGTATGTATATGTGTGAGCGTGTGATTGTGTGTATATGTATTTTGTGTAAGAGTATATATGTTCATGTATGCTTGTATATATATATATATATATATATATGTCTCTGTCTCTGCTTCTGTCTCTGTCTCTATTTCTGTCTCTGTCTGTGTCTGTGTCCTTGTCTGTGTCTGTGGCTGTGTATGGATATTTCGATATATATATATATGTATGTATGTATTGTGTGTATTATGGGGTGGGTTTTGTTTCTGATGCGCAATAGTCTCTATATTATTATTTAGTTCTTTTCGTGGCCACGTACACAGGTACATTCATGTACTATGTCTGTCAATTGATTTTTTTTTTTTTTGGCATACTTTAATTCGTTTTTACTGTTGTTATAGCTTAGTATTCGCATGTATGTATGTTGTTTCCCTCGCTCTAAACGATGATCATCTTGGTTGTAATCAAGCTTGGCGTATACAGCTGACAGTTATATTCAATTCGTATATACACCTATATTGTCTATTTACAAACGTTGCAGAATGTTATATGTAGATATCGGGTCCGGCTTCTTCTGAGGGTGGTATACTAGTCGACTCGACATTTGTATTTGTCAACTGAGCATATTCATATTACCTTTATTCACTGGTCAGCGTATTTTGGGGTGAACTGAGTGGTGTTTCATTTGCCTGTGAGTAGAATTATCGATGTCATCACATATTCATATTGAACTTATGCATATCATTATTTGTATTTCTCACTATACACATTCCTAGTAGCATACGAAAGAAAGTGACTTATAAATTTATCACTCGCAACGCATATAATTGCTCACGATACTGGTTTGCGCTGCCTCTAGACTCTGTCTGGTCCGCATTAGCATCCTTCGAATTGAATATGCAAGTTTCACAATAGTTTTCAATGCGGGTCTTCGCCATGTTATAGTATATGTGTTTAATGACATCAATGCGGGGCAATTCTTACCTGGATCATAAGATGGCCGTGCTCAAATATCTGCTATGTCTTTTTTTTTTCCAACAGAGCTACGCCGTACACTATATTCATTGTTTTCTCAGCATGGCCCAATTTTAGACGTTGTCGCTCTGAAGACGAAAAAGCTTCGCGGACAGGCGTGGGTTGTATTCAGAGATACTGCAAGTGCTATACGGGCAGTCTCGCAGCTCAACGGGTTTACCTTATATGACCGACAGATCGTAAGTTTGGTGTAGTCTGCACAGCTTCTCTAGGAAATTGTCCCGATAACTTATTTCGTTGCGAAATTGAATCGTATCGCTACGCATTCTTTATTCTCTTATCAGATCTTCTAGGAAATTGCACAGAATACTTTTTTGTCGCGAAATTGAATTGTATCTTTGCTACGTGTATTTTATTCTCTGACGTCGCATTTTTCGTGCATCTGGTGAGAAGGTCTTGGTTTTATTAAATACTATAAGTGCAGTGTCTGGAGTATGAGAAAATAACTCTAGTCGTTGGCATCGAGTGACACAAGCAGCAACATATGGCAGTCAGCTATCGTGTATGCTGGTGATACTATATACCTCATCATCTGTTTTATCTCGTACTGACTTTGTTCTCTTTGATGTCATTTCTTCCTTTATAAAGCGGCTCAACTACTCAAGAAATAAATCCAATGCCGTCGCTATCATGGATGGCACTTTTGGGAAGAAGACTACAAAGAAAGCAGGTTACACGAGTATAGGTAAATGTTAAACATAAGCTCGACGCGGAAGCAATGATTTACAACGTATTTCTGAGTCAGTCAGCGTGTTTAATAGAACGTACAGGTTCCGCAATGGGCCGGTGCTGGACAGAAATAGATACTAACTCTTTGTACGTTGAATTTTTGTTTATAAGTATGTATATATGTGTGTGTGTGTGTGTATGTTTGTATGTGTATATATATGTGTATATGTATATTTGTATATATATATATATATATATATATATATATATATATTATTATTGTGTGTGTGTGTGTGTGTGTGTGTGTGTGTGTGTGTGTGTGTGTGTGTGTGTGTGTGTGTGTGTGTGTGTGTGTGTGTGTGTGTGTGTGTGTGTGTGTGTGTGTGTATGTGTATGTATGTATGTATGTATATGTATATATATGTATGTATGTAGATGTAGATGTATATGTATATGTATATGTACATATGTGTGTGTATATATACATAAATGTATATATGTACTATTTTCTCATCACTATCACCTCGATTTCCTTTCAAATTTATATAGTCAAAAGCGATAAAAATTTAGCGGACAAAGAGAAGGCACAAGCCAAGCTGAATAAGCCCGCATCAGGTAAGTCGAGCATCCTTAAGGCGACGATAACATAGTTAGTTTCGATGCTGCACGTTTTTACGATACCAGCTCTCTCACAACTAACGGACCCGTGTTGTACATTTAATCTGTTCATCAGGAAACCCGATATCCACGTCCACGCCAGCCATCGATGTAGATGAGAACCCACCGTACAGAATTCTGCTCGTCCTAAATTTGCCAGAGGAAACAACAGATGAAATGTTGAGGTATTTATTTGGTCAATTCCCTGGCTTGAAGGATGTGCGAATGATTCCAAATCGAACTGACGTTTCTTTCGTTGAGTTCGAAGATGATGTAATGGCTGCTGCTGCAAAGACGGGGCTACAAGGATTTTTAATTAAGCCAGATCATCCTGGACTTGTTCTGACATTTGCAAAACAAGCATAAAAATTATTCTCAGTCTATAATAGTACAATGTGCCGTATTTAAGCCAGATCATCCTGGACTTGTTCTGACATGTGCAAAACAAGCATAAAAGGTATTTCGTCTATAATAGTACGATTTGCCGTGATATTACGAGCTATCTATACGAAGCGCAATACTTTGCGATGGAAATCGAGTCAATATGTCTGAAAGATCGCCGCTTTGCATCGTACTGAGCTGTTGTCTACGCCTATTACGAATTCACATCTAAGAGTGCCTGCTGCATCATTTTACAACTATCTAAGAATCACTATCAACTAGTGGCGCTACGCAGCAAAGCGTTATTGTTCAGTTTTCCTTCGATCAGCGTTCGCTTCCAAGTACAATGTAATTGACAGATAATGTTAGGCCGGATTTTACTCGGTTTGTTGGATTGACATAATACCAAAGCCATCGCTTCAGATGACATGCTCGCTTTTTTTTCGTAATCCTCGTTTATACAGGTGTTGCCGCTTTAGCCACCAGCTTGTATTACTGTTTTTGACATCGTCTTCAAACTTTCCCTGTAACAAATTAAACACATCGTGAAATGGTGTATGCTCGTTTTATACTTTAGGCAGAATAGTCAAATGTTGCCACAAGAACTGTAAAACTAATTTGACATCGGTTTAAAATTTCGTTCTCATTAGTCAACTGGTATTAAATGTTTGGGATGTCTGATTATAAAATTTACACCCCTTTTTAGAAGGCGAACATACCCGGACCCTCATCACAACGCGTACGTATACCTTACGGGGATAATTGACTATCAGTCATACAATCATACAATCCCAAGCCGAACAATTAGAGCAACGGTGAGCATGGATACAAGCTAATTTGGTCTATGCCCTCTAAATTAATTCATCCAAGCTCTTTTTTTCTTTCAATTATTAGGCAACTAGTTCTACGCCAGAAATATAGCGGCCGATGTAGTGAGATTTCTCATATCCAATACTTGTCATCTAAACTGATTGGATTTGTTCGATAGCGATTGATGTATAAACATTTTCCTCATGGGTCTTTCAGACAATATAGTGATAGATATGGACGTCGTCGAGTATCTACGCTCGTGTCCACAAGGCCGGTACCCTTTTATGTGACCTACGAAGCAGAGACTTATCCACACTATTTTGATTGGCTGTGGTGGATGCCGTCACATATAACTGCCTACTATCTGGCTTTTTCCTTTAATATTCGTAGTGAATAAAAATCAAGTGCAGCGGAGCTTCCTATTTTTTGCTAGTGATCTACACTTGAATTCTCTCGTGTTTTGCTGTGTTAGTAATTTTTCAAGGGCTGGAACTCAGGCTCGGTCCAACACACCAACATATTTTATACTTCTAACTCATGATGTGTGTATAAGTGTGCCGCCATACATAAGTGCGACTTTTTGAATGTCGACTTCAGTAGTTGACAGTACCGTTGTGTAAAAGTTGTACGCAACGTAAAATACAATGTGATCAGTTCAATAGGAAATATTTTATTTTCAAGCTTTTACCTGTTGTGCAGTAGTCTACTATTGTATGTAATAAATATCGTCCTGTATGAACTTCTACTGATGTTTGTTTCTATTGTGGACATAAGCTCCTATGGGCGTATATATCATGAGTTACTTTGTAGGCCTAGGCACACAAAAAATAGAAAATTTTATCGGCATTAAGATTATTGAAAATTTACAAAACAACCCATCTTCGTCGACAAGGCTTAATTACCACTTCAGGTTGATGTGGGGGGTGTAAATCCTGCTGTATGTACCTTCAATTCAAATGAAAAACTTCTTGAGAGCATCTGACCGCATAAAACAAAAACTTAAAGTGTCCGTCATCATTTATAAATTGCATTCAAAAATCTCAGTTGTGTTTAGATTTAGAAGCGATAGAGAGCAAATAACGCTTCTATCGTGGAAAGCTGGTCAAAATTGTTCCCATTATAATTTTGCCACCCCATGGAATTGATACATGGAGATTCTTAAATAGTGCTGTGGAATTGTGGTGAACTCAGATATCGCCAGCGAACCCTCGGATATTAACGCCTAGAGTATCTAAAACGACATAAATGATTATATATCACCTCGGAATGAAACGGATTGCTCAATGAGATGTAGTGTTTCACACAAGAGGTGGGTTTATCCATGCAGTATGTAAAATATAGAGGCTGAACCTGGTGAAGAAGCCGTTAACCCAATATTGGGAGTGTTTGTTGTGGTTTTTTATGGCTATGTGTATGATGTCTTCAGGGTTTTAATGATGAGTGCTTTTTACGCTCACTATGTGTTGACGAGTTTCCATCGAGTACCAGGCTTGACCGTAACATTGCAAAGGGCTTAAAACAAAAAATGGTTCATCGTCAGTAAAAGCAACACTGTCTCAGCGTATGCCTCAATTTATCTCAATTTATCTCTTTCAAGTATCTAGCGATGAGGCGAGTGCATATTACGCACCTTACGTGTTGATGTATTTTCATCGGAAAATAGTCTTGACCGGAAGCATGGCAAAAAGCTTCAAGTAAATTAGTTGTTCATCGTCTGTAATTCTGTTTCAGCGTATGCCATAATTTGTCGCAATTTATATATTCCACTTATGAGATACTGTTTAAAAATACTAACCTACCTGAGTCTTTAACGTTCAGAAAGTAGAGCAGCACAAACAGTGCATATTGAACTAATGAATCGAGTAGTTCACATGCTACTTGATTGAGTCACTATCTGTAATCGACAGCCACTTGGGGTAGTGGGAGCGGTGAGTGGTCGCAAAGCAAGTCCAAGATGATTATACAAGGTATAGTATACTTTTATTGTAGCAAGAGCATCTCTTACATGTAGAGAACACCTCTACGGGACCTTTCTCGGGTCTATATTGATGCGTTTATGTCCCTCCCCCCCCCCCCCCCCCCCCCAAGCCCCACAGAACTCCCAAACCCCCACAAACACACGCTCAGACAAGTGTCTCATATAAAAATCGATCTTCAATGATATCTGAGCAGCAATGGTGTCGATCGATTTGCTAAAGAGAAGCAACGCTTTCGATCGAAAATCTCTATTCAAGCTTATAAGTTAATATTATCACTCCGGCTCAGCGAGTGGGATCAGTATCATGAACACATGGTACGCGGTAACAGAAGCAAAGTGCATTGTCCAAAACAGGCAAATGTAAAAGTTAAATTATGGGTGCTTGGAATATACACGTTCTCAATTTTGGGAGAAGAACCCATCATTCTAGCTTCCGCTAAACATCCTGCCACGATTTGTATATAGGTAGAAGTACCAGGCTTTCAGAGGTGGACCGAACATATCGTTCAGTAGTAGTTCGCTTGAACAACCGATTGGTAATAATGAATTTCGAAAGGGCTGTTCAGTCCAGCATGGATCATCTCGTTTCTTGAGTATCAATTAACCTATTGCAACCCAATGTATTCGAGATTGTCAATGAAATTGTGACAATTTAATTGTCATTGCGATGTTGCCTGACTCAGTAAAAGCGCACCCCGACAGGATAAGTGTGAGTGCCATGTAATTTACAACGGAACATATACGGTTGGAGGCGAGGCATCGTCAAACTTTTCCTTGTTTCGCCCTTGTCTGATTCAGTAGATATATGCTTTCACATAGTCAGAAAAATATTTGTAGTCTACAACAAAACCTTCATCTAGAAACGATATACCGCCAAACTCTCTCACTAGACGTAGCCGCGACCGAAAAATGTGTTCAATAGCGGGTTCTGCGGCATGCATTTGATATATTTTGAGAATGTACATAAATTATCGAATGCGATATTTCGAAAACGGGTCTACGGTTTATTCGCAGAGGTTATACTTCACGTCATCTGATTGTGTAGCTCGATGGCCGGTCTGCGACGATCATATGGTACATTGATGAATGTACATATGTTAACGAATCTTGTGAGCCAGGTCTGCGGTGAGTATATGACATTTAGATCATTTCTAACAAAAATCGTCATACAGGACTTTACGTACGTAAGGAGCCTTTGCAATGATTGATTACTCTATTTTTGAGATATATCCTTCTAAGTTTTTTCCGAAGTAGAAAAGTATAAGGGACAAGATAAAGGCATCTCAAAGCTACATACTGTTATTGAGCCATTTGCATGTTAAGCTTTACTGAGCACGAAAACTCTCACAAAAAGCCTGTCGCTGGTGAAAGCATACATTGAAATGTACCCAGAAAAGTGCAAGATTGTCGAAAACACGGATTGGCAATCAAATCAATATCATTGTCGAGAGTGATTATGACAAATCTATATTAAAGGACTGAGCATTCCCAACGAATTAGTTTATCGGCGGCAAAGTCTGAACTGCATAAAAGTGACGGTTCAATACTAAAACCCAAATGCTGTTAATAGTTAATACACTGTGTATATCGAACCTGTAATGCCCATTATATGAACTTGTCAGTTGTTAGAATTACAACGATTGAATATTCATTTAGTGAAACTAGTAAATATATATATTAAAGTAAAATTGAACAATATATCTCATAATTAAATACTGAAAAAGCAGAGTAATTTAAGTTTTAAAGATATCGTAAAAAGTAGAGTAGAGTTCGTAGTAGTAGAAGTAGAAGAGTAGAACGAGTAGAAATGAGGATTAACCCCCCCCCCCCCCCTCGCTCGGAACCCTAAACTGGGTTTTTTTCGAAAGAGACAGAGATAAAAACCGTCATAGATGCCATAATACTAACGTGAGGAGGAGGTGGAAAGGTGAGTGCAATGCCTTCTTGGCGAGCCATACGGATTGTGGTGCATTTGCTACGGCGTCCTGAGGAACAGTGATATGCGTCATACGTCATCGTGCTATCGGGAGGCTCAGGACGGTGGTCACCAAGTTTGATTGGTCCAATAGGGGGTTCTATATAGATATATTCGGCCTGCTGAGGCTCTGGAATGGTGCTGATCAATCCACAGTACCGTTCATCCTGGAGTCACTTAGGAATGTCTTCAGCACATTTCAGTCGGATATCCTCGATGTAAGGGAACGGAAGCAACCGAGGATCCTGCTTTATGTGCCCCTTCGAAGTACAGACGGCAAAGAAGGGTTGGATTATATACTTGTTAAGCTCTAGGAACAAGCATATTCTCTGCTCCGCAGTCCCAAATTCCTTTCTTAGCGCTAGACTCAGTTGGTCCGAAAGTAGCATAAATGCGAGCACCGCTTGCTACCGTTCAAGTGTGCTCGGCCACATCGGATACTAGTGAGTCCTTATACTTTGCATGCAAAAGCTCTCACTGGTTTTAAACTACATTTACCCTTCCGCAGTATATGTCTGTCCGATAGTTTCAATCCGGATAAGAATACATGATCATTCTGAGGAAGTCGTTCCGGATACATTTAACTATATGTATTAGACAAAAGAAGGCGAATATGCGTTGTCCTTTTTAGTCTCTAAGAACAGGCAACCGTTGCTGAGGTAGTGCCAGTGAATTTCCAGGTGGTTCTGTGCTATCATCAGGGCATACGAGCAAACGAAGGGCTTTCTTATTGATAGCGCAACCGTCGAAGCTAACTGGCACAGGTACTAATACCGTGTCACTACACTTTTTTAGTGCCTCATTAAGATAATTGCTCAATTGAACTCCAGTCATCTTAACCACAAGCCTCACAACGTTCACTGATAACTTTTTGCCTCTGATGGATGCGAGTAGAAAGGTTTGAATATGGTTTGCCAGTGTCGAAGAACCATCATGCGCCGGTCCGTAGTAACAAGTCTTGTTTGTAAAACTATGGCATAGTTTTATACTAATTTGGTCCAGATGAAGTGCCATGACAGACTGCGAACGTGTTACGGACTACACTTCTTGATATCGACTTCTCCCAGCGATTCCGACTTATCTGCATGGCCGTACACAATTATTTTTGACATAACGGCCTATTTTTCTAATTAAAACGAATCAGGATGGCGTCTTGAAAATCTACTCGATTCTAATGCTTCCATCTGTTCAGCCATACGAAGGTAGAATAAAGCTCGAAATTTACCTTGCGATCCAGATAGATAGTTTGCCCTCTGTCTAAGTATAATACACACCGCCAGAGCCGTTTGATTCGGCGTGCTACATTCTACTTATCCACTGGTAGTATTCTCGACATGCTGAATTCTTTTTACTAAATCTTGATAGGTATTAAATAGCTCAAGTTTGGTTTCAACGTAAGTCATTGTTTCCACAAACTGGTTTGTATCCTGTAGTGATGTGGTCGGCTTTGAGGATGCGTGGGCTGGAGTGTACATATAAATACTAACCACTCCTGGTATCGCGTCAGGGGTTAAGCGTACTTCTTATGTTACAGATATATTCCTTTTTTTAACATCGAGAGCGCGAGACAAAGTACTACAGTTCAGATTGAACTTGATAGTTCACTGTTTGTGCAGTCTTGGCACACGACTCTATAGCTGTGCAAAGTCACTAATTAGGTTGTTTTGGTATTCTAACCTTTTACTCATCTTATGTAGATCTTCGACTATCGCAGTACGTTTTTAGTACAAATACGAATGTCCTCATTCCAATAAAGCTCCTCAAATTTGTCAGCAGTTAAGCCATCAGCGGCGACAAGCTTTCTGGAACAAACCTCAATGTACTTCATGCGTTGTTGATCGTTGAGATTGACCTTCTATTTCGCCATCGATCCCTTTTTTCCTGTGATAATTTTCGGGTATCCCTTGTGCTTTGGCACTCTGAAAAACCTGATGCGTTGTTCTCCTCATAGGTCTAGTTGTACATAGCAACAGTACAAGCTACCATGATTACGAGTTAGCCACCTCAAAGTCAGGATACATACAGCTTTAAAGCAAGTAAACAGGAATCAAATAATGTTCAGTAGTCTGATTTTACGAAGAATTAAACACTATACGAAAAGCCCGCCTAAATTGTTAATCAACAAATCCAATTATTTCGGAAAATGGCCTATGGTGTTTGGCTTGTATGAATTAGAAGGCTATGTAATAAGAACATTTAGATATTGTTTTATGTACATTTAGTGACTTTCGAGTACTATATTTCCAGTACTATATATATATATACATGTCTGTGCTATATTTTTGTTATTGTTTGCCCTTCTGTTGTCTTGAAACATGTTGAAATTATAATAAATCATCAACACGAGGGCTTAAAAAAAATGAATAAAATACGTATGGCAGAAGAAGAAAATAGCGATAGACTCTCCTACAGTTTGAGAATCTTCTACAAGGAATCGGCGCACACTTGCAAGTGACTAGTTCTTGCGAATGCTTTTCCGATCCAGTCTATACTTCTGATAACAAAAGCTATCGGTATTGGTGACAGGTAATGAGAACTGCTAATTTACTCGACTCTGTTCTAGGGTCTAACAAATATAACGAACAGTATGTCGCTGGCTTGTATGCAGGGTCGGCGCAACCGTACTGACAGTGGTTTACCATACTATTGTGATCACCAGAATACTGTTCTTCGAATTACACATTGTAAATTTTCTACACGAATCATAATCGAAAAAACTGTCACAGTATGGTTGCATGTAGAAGCTGCAAGAAATATCCTGGCCACATGAAAACAATTGACTTGATGCAGCTATGGGCAATTATGAGGACTGGTGTTCCAAAGAAACCACTGCATGTCACCGCTTCTGCCAAATATCCGGTCTACAGTGTGTTTTTCAAACACGCATATGGCCAGCATTGATAATGGTAGCTAAGTCTAGACGTAAGACTAACCTTGCACGAAAATCGGCTTCATATACTAGATAAAGTGTCAGTCTATTTTTGTAATTTTTACTTCAAGTAAATAATATAGTTTCAGCGGCTACTTACCAAGCGTAATGTAGAAAAATCATATTGTCAAAAGTGAATGATGTTTAAGTGTTGGACTCGGACCTAGTCCATCGAGGAACCAATTATCTAAGTATGTTTTTGTATGTTGTGTTTACGAATGTATTTCGTAGGCCGATTGTGTTTGACCTATTAAATGTATAATTTTGTTACAGATGTCATTTGATAGGAAATGGGTTTCCCTTTCATATGACACCTTATTCAAGTTGTTTGAGTGAATATTCACTGAGTTATGAGTCTTGGAAGTTTAAGTGTATTTGAAGAAATTGTGTTTGTATTTTTAGAGATGGAATCTAAAAATAGATCGCGCACGTCCGTTGGAATTTCTTTGGCAAAGGAAATTTTCGAGCCGAAAGGGCCGTTCAATTTTGACGAAAAATAGTATAAATACGGAATACAAAAGTAAATAAAGTGGACTTTCACAGAGTTGAAAAATTCACATGGAAGCAGCGGACGGGACTAAAAGCTAGAAAGTTTAGGAGACCAAGGACTCGAGTGCCTAAGAGAGAGAGAAAAGAGAGAGAGAGAGAGAGAGAGCTAGAGAACGCTGATTTGAGAGAGAGAGAGAGCTAGAGAGCGCTGATTTGAGAGAGAGAGAGACCACTGATCACCAAACCGAGAGAATGAAGTACGTGGAGCCCAAACTGAAGGATGCCACCGGCTACCCGAACTGGAAGTTGAAGATGGAAGCTAAGCTGAAGGAAAAGGCCGTCTTCAATGCCGCTACAGACCGTGAGAGGGAGATTGCCTACTCCATGATTGTCCAGAGCGTTGAAGACTGTTGTCTTGGATACGTCCGTAACACTGATAACCCTGCAGTTGCCTTGGCCCAGATCGCTACCGCAATGAACCGCCAGACGGAGGCCAATCTGGATGCGTTGACTCAGAAGTTAGATAGGATGAAGATGAACGATGGAGAAAATGTTGCTGAACTCGCCGACCGATGTGAGATTCTATTTGGCCAGCTTGCAGGTCAGGGGGATGAGTTGACTAACATTCGGAAACGCATATCCTTCATGAAGGGCCTTCCACGTCAGTTTGCGCCGCTGAAGATTGACTTGAATGCGAAGTTTGCAAACGGAAATCGATTCAGCTATGAGCAAGTGAAGGAAGCCGCCATTGTGTTTGAGACTGGACTCGGTGTCTACGATGATGACAACGACGACGAAGATATCGGTCTTTATGCTAATGGACGATATCACAAGGGTAACCACCAAGCCCAGAAGGCTCGACGAGGAGGTGGTTTCGACCGACCAAGAGGTGACTTTGGTAGTAGAGATGGCCGGGAGCTTATTTGTTTCAAGTGCCTTAAGCCCGGGCATACTCGGGCTAATTGTCGTGGTAAGATGGCGTGTTTGAATTGCAAGAAACCAGGGCATATCAAACGAAATTGCCCAGATCTCGACGATGAGAATGATGATGACAATGGCTATTTCGGATTTGGATTGATGGCGATCGGTGATGACGGAGATTCCGACAGTGATGATGGTATGCCGGCCTTGATGTGTGATTCCACCGATTCTGATTCTTCTGATGCCGAGAGCAAATTTGATGATGAATTGGATGCTCCACCCGGGTTGCTATCTGGAGGTTTTTCATCGGATTATGAAGTTCAGGGTGGCTTTATCTCAGCTACAGATGAAGATAACTGTACTACACTCGACGATGATGACACCTTTGCCGAGGATGATCTACTTGTGGATGGATCCGTCACCTCAATCGCTGAAGCTGAACTGGTGAACACAATCAGCGAACATTCGGCGTTTGCATTGCTGGGCGTGGGTGATCTGGTCTTATCTGCTAACGAGCTTGTGGTTGACACAGGTGCCAGCAAGCATGTTGTTGTATTGGAGGATGCTCTGTCTGCAGTGAGACCCTCTAGCAAGCGATTGACCGGGCTTGGCAACACTAAACTGCATGCAGATGGTGAGGGAGAGTTGCGCGGCTGTCCTGAGACTGGTTTAGCTCTTCTCATTCCTAAGGCGGGTGTTCAACTTTTATCCGTACGACAGCTTGTTAAGAACGGCTGGAAGGCGACGTGCGAGAAGAACGACTGCACATTATTTGATCCGCAGGGTGGTTTGGTGAAAGCAACGGTTAGACAAGGGCTATACATCGTTTCCCTGAGGGATCTGAAGTCACCCGTCAACCGAGCACATTCGGGTACAAAGATTATCGATGAAGATAAGGCCCTTGTGGCATCCGATGATGGTGAAGCAGATATACTCATGTGGCATCATAGACTTGGCCATGTAAGCTTGGAACTGATGAAAGAGACAATGGTTTGCGCAGGAATGGAGAAAGTTTCCAGACGTTGGGGTGAGAAGCTTCTCTTCTGTAGAGCTTGCGTGCAGGGCAAGATGACACGGGCCAGAATTACTCGCAAGTTGGTCGGGTCGAAGGGTAAACGTAAATCTGTGGTTCTAGAAGTTCCGGGATCGAAGCTGTACGTAGATATCTTCGAGACCTCGAAGACACCGTCACTCACTGGAAAACAATTCGGTCTCCAGGTTCTTGACGATGCAACGGACCACTACTGGTGTTTGGGCCTGAAGCAAAAGAGTGATGCGACTGCTGCAATGCGTCACTTGCTGGACACTGAATTTGCAGTGTTGAAGCGATTCCCGAAGAAGGCTCATAGTGATAGAGGGGGCGAGTTTGTCAACGAGACTTGGAAGTCTATGCTATCAGCAAGAGGCATAAAGCAGAGTTTGACGGCAGCACGTACTCCTGAACATAATGGAAGATGTGAGCGTGCACATCGAACCCTAATCGAGATGGCCCGGGTTCTTCTACTGCAGGCTGGACTGGGCGATGAGTTTTGGCTTGAAGCGGTTACCTATGCTTGTTGGTTGATCAACGTAATGCCACAACGAGGTGGTGCTAAGTCGCGGGCGGAACTATGGTCAGGAGTTAAACCTGATTTGTCGCAGACAACAATTCCTTTTGGTGCGAAAGTATATTTCTTGACCGGAAAACATAACGGTCAGGAAGGTATTTTACTAGGTCCTAGCCTTAATACTGTTGGCGGCAGTATGCGAATTTACAACCTAGAGACAAAGCGTGTTGTGAATAGTCGAGATTATCGCCTTGAGCCCACGATTGCCAGTCACGTTGAAAGGGTCAAAGTCAATAATTCCGAGGGTGACGATGATAGTATTGACGATGAAGTAGGAGCAAGTGATGGCAACAAGGATACTTCAGCGTCAGAATCAGATACGGATAGTGATGGAGATGGTCCCATGGATGATGCCGCCGACGATGATGTCACTATGGATGAATCATCTACTGATGGAGGTGATGAATCAGGACCCGGTGAGCATCCTGGTTATGCTCGCCGCCCACTCAATCACCAGAAACGTGATTTGCCTGGTAAGCAGACACCTACGAGAGGTGGCAGGCGATTGAAAACCCGCGTAGATCGTACACGCGACCGAGCCAATGACATGATGTCCCCGCGGATCAGCTCTAAGGCTCGTACGTACTTGGACTCGGAGAGAAAACGTGAACGTCAATCAAGTGGAACCCCACCTCGAAAAGCTTCGAAGCTTCGACGAGATCGTAAACGAGATCATGAAGAATCTAACTTTGGATTTCTGGCCGATGATGAATTGTCCTTCGAAGACTTGACTGGGTCTGCTGATGAGAAGCACTTCCGCGCAGCCATGAGAGACGAGCTACGTTCAATGCTGAAGATGAAGGTTTGGAAACTTCAGCAGCGCTGCAAGGCCCGGACAAAGCCTCTGGGACTCAAGTGGGTTCTCACTCTCAAGCGTGATGAAAGCGGCGCAGTGATACGACATAAAGCCCGCCTATGTGCGAAGGGATTTGCACAACAGTATGGTCGAGATTATATGGAGACATCGTCACCAGTAGTCACAAAAGAGACTGTGCGTGCATGTTTGGCTATCGCTGCATCTGAGAACTTGGATGTATTGCAGTTCGATGTCAAAACTGCATTTTGCATGGTAATTTGGAGGAGTACGTCTGCTCGGAGATCCCCACTGGTTTCGTTGAAATAGTTGGTGATCTACTAAGTGATGAGGATCACCAGTTGATTAAGGAGGGTGCTATTTGCGAGCTGAAGAAGAGTATCTATGGACTCAAGCAAGCCGGATTATGTTGGTTTGTGCGCTTCAGAGATTTCCTCGTTAATGATGTTGGATTCCGGCCAAGTCTTACGGACCCTTGTCACTTTATTCGGAAGAACTGCTTTCTGGTACTTTATGTTCATGACGGTTTGATATTTTCGACTTCACGTCGAATGGGGAGAAAGATATTGAAGAAGATCGAGACAGAGTTCGACGTCAAGTCGATGGGGTCTCCACGGTTTTTCCTCGGATGGAAAATTGATATGTCTGAAAGAGGAATTTTCATCTCGCAGCCGGCATATATTGAGAAGCTAGCGCAGAAGTATGGACCATTGAAAGGGTCAGTACACCTATGAGTACATCTTTCGACGTGAATCGGCCTGGTACATTGGTGCAGGATTCAGACTACCGTGGTATCATAGGTTCCCTTATGTTTGCAGCTGTGGGTACGCGTCCTGATATTTTTTTTGCGACAAGTTCACTGAGCCGATACCTTGACCAGCCGACTAAGGCGAGAGAGCTGCCGCAAGAAATCTGTGCGGATACTTGGAGGCTACCAAACACTGGGGAATCTTCTATGAAGCCGGGAACGACTTGAAACTTTGTGCGTATGCCGATGCAAGCTATAGGGGCGAGAAAGACAAGCGATCTCGTTCTGGCTATCTGGTATTCATCACAAATGCCCCAGTCTACTGGGGGGCGCGCCGTCAGACACTTGTCACCCTAAGTACTTCTGAGGCAGAGTATGTCAGTCTTGCAGAGTCTTGCCGTGACGTAAAAACTGCTTTGAATTTGCTATCTGAGCTAGGACGAGCCACTGATCAATCTGTAGTTTGTTACGAGGACAATCAGACTGCTAAGAAGATGGCTGAGGAATTGACCACCAAGCGCAGTAAGCATATTGATATCAAATATCATTATGTGCGAGAGTTATGCGCAAAGAAGATCATCTCATTGGAGGACTGCCGGTCTGAGTTGATGGTTGCTGATGCCTTGACCAAGGCATTGCCTAAGGTTGCTTTCGTGAAGCACCGAAGTCATATGATGAAACGCCGCTGCTACCGATGTGCTGTCGTGTCTAAATCTCTTTGTCGTTGTGGCTAGTTTGTGGGGAAGATACATATCGAATGATGTCCGATGACTATGTCTTGCGTCCATGGGGGAGTGTAGAAAAATCATATTGTCAAAGGTGAATGATGTTTAAGTGTTGGACTCAGACCTAGTCCATGGAGGAACCGATTATCTAACGATGTTTTTGTATGTTGTGTTTACGAATGTATTTCGTAGGCCGATTGTGTTTGACCTATTACATGTATAATTTTGTTACAGGTGTCATTTGATAGGCAATGGGTTTCCCTTTCATATGACACCTTATTCAAGTTGTTTGAGTGAATATTCATTGAGTTATGAGTCTTGGAAGTTTAAGTGTATTTGAAGAAATTGTGTTTGTATTTTTAGAGATGGAATCTAAAAATAGATCGCGCACGTCCGTTGGAATTTCTTTGGCAAAGGAAATTTTTGAGCCGAAAGGGCCGTTCAATTTTGACGAAAAATAGTATAAATACGGAATACAAAAGTAAATAAAGTGGACTTTCACAGAGTTGAAAAATTCACATGCATGAGAGGTGAGGGTGTCTGAGTCGGATAGGAGCTTCATATTTGTTACCACGATTGGAGCAGTGATGGCAATACAAGACCCATTGCTGACGTCAGACAACCGAGTCTATATTCAAGTACAAATCAACGGACGTACGTTCAAAGTCTTGATAGACACGGGAGCAAATAGAAGTTGTATCTCACAGACATCCGCAGACCTCCTTGGCCGACCAATAACTCCGGCACCACCTGGGTCATTTATATATTTAGCTGACAAGGCGGTGCGAACTCCTCGACTGGGGACGACGGAAGTGGTACCTATAAGGTACGGTACCAGAATTATCGACGGTTCATTAGAATTGATGAACTTGCCGACGGGTATAGATGTTATAGTGGGGCAAGATATGTTGAAAGGCTTGGGCCTATACATAGGCGGTATCCAATCGCCACTTGCACCAATAGACCCCACAGAACTAGAAGAGCTCCTCGAACCCATACCACGCCGACAGGCACCTAACACGACGGAACCCGTCGATGTACGCAAACGGTTGGCACAGGATTTGGAAGCCAATGCGAAAATTGCCGACAACGCGCGCTGTCGTCTGGAAGGGAGTGAGGTAACCATCCCAGTAACCCATGAACAAGCGTTGCAGATGCGGCGATCGGCGCGTAACTTCGTATTCGATCGATGGCTCCCCTATGTGGATGAACAAGTGAAGAAGTGGTTGACAGATTTGGTGATCACGAAACGAACGACACCAACGACTGTTAATCTTCCTCTCCTTGCGGTACCGACATTCGATGCGGAAGGCAACGTCAAGAAGGTACGCGTGTGTTTAGACATGCGTGCCGTTAACGCGCTTATTCCTGGTGACCAGTTCCTGATCCCCAAGGTCAACGAACTCATATCTCGCCTCAAGAGTAAGAAGTACTACACGACGCTGGACATATCGGCTGCATACCACAGGCTGCCCATCCATCCAGACTCACAATACTTATTTAGTTTTACACACGAACGTTATCAGTACTCGTTCACATCAGCACCATTCGGTCTTCATGTACTCACGCAGCAGTTCCAACGTGCCTTGAGTACAATACTTGATGGCTTACCGGTTCACCACTATATCGATGACATAGTTATCGCCAGTGACGTTTATGACGAACACGTTAGGACGGTGCAGAAGGTGATACAACGCTTAACATACCACAGTTTTAAGCTTAACCCTGCCAAGTGCCACTTTGCTATCTCCGAAGTCATGATCCTAGGGAAGAAAGTATCGGCACAAGGCATTGACATTGACCATGAAAAGCAGGCCAAGCTGATCGACTGGCCCACACCACTACGATACAAAGATATAGCCTCGGCGTTGGGTTTAGCAAATTACCTCCACGAACATCTGCCTAATTTCGCGAACACGGTTGCACCCTTGCGCGAATTTTGCAAACTCAAACCAAAGGAGTTGATAGGTGATCGTTGGGAGGAGAGACATACACAGGCGTGGCAGGCAATGAAGGACGCAGTGGTGAATGCTGTGGCGTTACACTTTCCGGTCGACGGCATTCCTCTGAACTTGGAAACCGACGCTAGCGATTACGGTTTAGGGGGAGCGCTATTCCAATGGGTCAACGGTAAGAAACATTACTTAATGTTCTTTAGTAAGACTCTGAATCATGCGCAACAGAACTACGCCACACCTATGAAGGAGTTACTGGCATTGGTATATGGACTGACACATTTCAGGGAATACTTGGATGGGCAACGGTTTGCGGTCTTCACGGACCACAAGGCCCTTGTGTATATGAACACACAGCTCAAGCTTAATCCGATGCTTCAGAGATGGCATCATATCATCGCGCCATTCAACTTTACCATATCGCATATACCAGGAGAGACAAATGTGTTCCCGGACATGTTAAGTAGAGTACACGAGGGGACAGCGGAGCAGGACGAACTCGAAAAAATGTATACAGACTGCTGGCAGTTATTCCCTAGTTACTTTGAACAAGCGCAACAACACTTTGGACCGAATGACATAGATGTATTTGCGGACCCAACCAACGCTCAGCTTCCTTGGTTCTGGACGAAGGATGATGGGGAAGGAGCGTTTGCCCACGACTGGTCGATAGTCGATGGATGGATGAACCCGCCTTGGGAACAGATACACAGGATGTTACGCAAGATACGAGCCGACGGCGCACGGGCCACAGTATGTCTACCATGAGTACTAAGAGCACCATGGTTCGACCTGTTCAAGCAGTTATTGCAGACAGAACCGGTGCTGGTACCACGGACACCACACACGTTCCTCAAGTACGCTAAGTACGCATGTGGGAAGACACCATGGGGTCATACCGTAGTAGCACGGGTGGGTCCTCCCAATGGATTCAAACTGGACCCGCTGTTTTCACAGCGACTTGGTTTTGCAGAACCAAAAATCTCAGTGGCACTGGCAGATGCAGAGGGTCAACCGGCGTTTGCACAAGCGAGTCCGGCGGAGAAATAGCGTCGTACGCAACTCACGCAAGCGCAACACGAACAAGGACATCATGGGGGGGCGGACACAGTCCAACAACTTCGTCAGAACGGTCACATTTGGCCAGGGGCACTTGAGTTAGCCACAGAAGTTAAGCGGCAATGTGGCACATGTTTGGGACAGGACACACTTCGTAAAGGTTTCCACCCGATGATTAGCATCGATGCACGCTACCCGTGGGACCATATTCAAGTGGACTACATCCCGATGCCACTGGAGTCCAGACGCAAGAACAATTATATTCTTCACGTCTTAGACATCGCCACAGGCTATTCTATCCTTCGAGCCATACCGGACAAGACAAAGGAAACCACGACACAGACACTCATAGAGATTTTTGGCGAACATGGTTTCCCCCGTAAAATCCAAACAGACATGGGGAAGGAGTTCACCAACAAGTTCGTGGAGCTTCTGGTCCAGGAAGTGGGGATGCTACATAAGGTGTCTCCACCATATCGACCCCAAGTGCTGGGCGCGGCAGAACGACGTCACAAGGAGATTACACGTTCTATTCGACAATGCTGTGAGGCAGTTCCCCTTCGATGGGACGAACGCCTTCCGTTTACGATGCTATACCAGAACCTTCGGATATCCCGTCGCCATAAGAGTGCACCGTTTAGCGTGTACTTTGGCCGCCGCCATGTTCCGTTCGCCGATTTCACGGACGAGTTACCGGATTCTCAGCCGATGACGAATGACACCTGGGCACAACGATTAGACCAGTTACAGGACACTATATTGCCGACCCTCCACCACATTACCAAGAAGTATACAGGCAGCTTACGACGACATTTGACCGCCTGCATGCTCACGACTTGGTACATTTCGACGAAGGAGATGTGGTCATGGTACGATCAGAAGGCCGAACAACGAAGGCTATGCGGCCATTGTTTGGACCATATATGTTAATTTTTCAACTCTGTGAAAGTGCTCTTTATTTACTTTTGTATTCCGTATTTATACTATTTTTTCGTCAAAATTGAACGGCCCTTTCGGCTCGAAAATTTCCTTTGCCAAAGAAATTACAACGGACGTGCGCGATCTATTTTTAGATTCCATCTCTAAAAATACAAACACAATTTCTTTAAATACACTTAAACTTCCAAGACTCATAACTCAATGAATATTCACTCAAACAACTTGAATAAGGTGTCATATGAAAGGGAAACCCATTTCCTATCAAATGACACCTGTAACAAAATATACATTTAATAGGTCAAACACAATCGGCCTACGAAATAAATTCGTAAACACAACATACAAAAACATCGTTAGATAATCGGTTCCTCGATGGACTAGGTCTGAGTCCAACACTTAAACATCATTCACCTTTGACAATATGATTTTTCTACACTCCCCCATGGACGCAAGACATAGTCATCGGACATCATTCGATATGTATCTCCCCCACAAACTAGCCACAACGACAAAGAGATGTAGACACGACAGCACATCGGTAGCAGCGGCGTTTCATCATATGACTTCGGTGCTTCACGAAAGCAACCTTAGGCAATGCCTTGGTCAAGGCATCAGCAACCATCAACTCAGACCGGCAGTCCTCCAATGAGATGATCTTCTTTGCGCATAACTCTCGCACATAATGATATTTGATATCAATATGCTTACTGCGCTTGGTGGTCAATTCCTCAGCCATCTTCTTAGCAGTCTGATTGTCCTCGTAACAAACTACAGATTGATCAGTGGCTCGTCCTAGCTCAGATAGCAAATTCAAAGCAGTTTTTTACGTCACGGCAAGACTCTGCAAGACTGACATACTCTGCCTCAGAAGTACTTAGGGTGACAAGTGTCTGACGGCGCGCCCCCCAGTAGACTGGGGCATTTGTGATGAATACCAGATAGCCAGAACGAGATCGCTTGTCTTTCTCGCCCCTATAGCTTGCATCGGCATACGCACAAAGTTTCAAGTCGTTCCCGGCTTCATAGAAGATTCCCCAGTGTTTGGTAGCCTCCAAGTATCCGCACAGATTTCTTGCGGCAGCCTCTCTCGCCTTAGTCGGCTGGTCAAGGTATCGGCTCAGTGAACTTGTCGCAAAAGCAATATCAGGACGCGTACCCACAGCTGCAAACATAAGGGAACCTATGTTACCACGGTAGTCTGAATCCTGCACCAATGTACCAGGCCGATTCACGTCGAAAGATGTACTCATAGGTGTACTGACCCTTTTCAATGGTCCATACTTCTGCGCTAGCTTCTCAATATATGCCGGCTGCGAGATGAAAATTCCTCTTTCAGACATATCAATTTTCCATCCGAGGAAAAAACCGTGGAGACCCCATTGACTTGACGTCGAACTCTGTCTCGATCTTCTTCAATATCTTCTCCCCATTCGACGTGAAGTCGAAAATATCAAACCGTCATCAACATAAAGTACCAGAAAGCAGTTCTTCCGAATAAAGAGACAAGGGTCCGTAAGACTTGGCCGGAATCCAGCATCATTAACGAGGAAATCTCTGAAGCGCACAAACCAACATAATCCGGCTTGCTTGAGTCCATAGATACTCTTCTTCAGCTCGCAAATAGCACCCTCCTTAATCAACTGGTCATCCTCATCACTTAGTAGATCACCAACTATTTCAACGAAACCAGTGGGGATCTCCGAGCAGACCGTACTCTTCCAAATTACCATGCAAAAATGCAGTTTTGACATCGAACTGCAATACATCCAATTTCTCAGATGCAGCGATAGCCAAACATGCACGCACAGTCTCTTTGTGACTACTGGTGACGATGTCTCCACATAATCTCGACCATACTGTTGTGCAAATCCCTTCGCACATAGGCGGGCTTTATGTCGTATCACTGCGCCGCTTTCATCACGCTTGAGAGTGAGAACCCACTTGAGTCCCAGAGGCTTTGTCCGGGCCTTGCAGCGCTGCTGAAGTTTCCAAACCTTCATCTTCAGCATTGAACGTAGCTCGTCTCTCATGGCTGCGCGGAAGTGCTTCTCATCAGCAGACCCAGTCAAGTCTTCGAAGGACAATTCATCATCGGCCAGAAATCCAAAGTTAGATTCTTCATGATCTCGTTTACGATCTCGTCGAAGTTTCGAAATTTGTCGAGGTGGGGTTCTACTTGATTGACGTTCACGTTTTCTCTCCGATTCCAAGTCCGTACGAGCCTTAGAGCTGATCCGCGGGGACATCATGTCATTGGCTCGGTCGCGTGTACGATCTACGCGGGTTTTCAATCGCCTGCCACCTCTCGTAGGTGTCTGCTTACCAGGCAAATCACGTTTCTGGTGATTGAGTGGGCGGCGAGCATAACCAGGATGCTCACCGGGTCCTGATTCATCACCTCCATCAGTAGATGATTCATCCATAGTGACATCATCATCGGCGGCATCATCCATGGGACCATCTCCATCACTATCCGTATCTGATTCTGACGCTGAAGTATCCTTGTTGCCATCACTTGCTCCTACTTCATCGTCAATACTATCATCGTCACCCTCGGAATTATTGACTTTGACCCTTTCAACGTGACTGGCAATCGTGGGCTCAAGGCGATAATCTCGACTATTCACAACACGCTTTGTCTCTAGGTTGTAAATTCGCATACTGCCGCCAACAGTATTAAGGCTAGGACCTAGTAAAATACCTTCCTGACCCTTCTTGCCGAATTTCTTGTTATGTTTTCCGGTCAAGAAATATACTTTCGCACCAAAGGAATTGTTGTCTGCGACAAATCAGGTTTAACTCCTGACCATAGTTCCGCCCGCGACTTAGCACCACCTCGTTGTGGCATTACGTTGATCAACCAACAAGCATAGGTAACCGCTTCAAGCCAAAACTCATCGCCCAGTCCAGCCTGCAGTAGAAGAACCCGGGCCATCTCGATCAGGGGTTCGATGCGCACGCTCACATCTTCCATTATGCTCAGGAGTACGTGCTGCCGTCAAACTCTGCTTTATGCCTCTTGCTGATAGCATAGACTTCCAAGTCTCGTTGACAAACTCGCCCCCCTCTATCACTATGAGCCTTCTTCGGGAATCGCTTCAACACTGCAAATTCAGTGTCCAGCAAGTGACGCATTGCAGCAGTCGCATCACTCTTTTTTTGCTTCAGGCCCAAACACACCAGTAGTGGTCCGTTGCATCGTCAAGAACCTGGAGACCGAATTGTTTTCCAGTGAGTGACGGTGTCTTCGAGGTCTCGAAGATATCTACGTACAGCTTCGATCCCGGAACTTCTAGAACCACAGATTTACGTTTACCCTTCGACCCGACCAACTTGCGAGTAATTCTGGCCCGTGTCATCTTGCCCTGCACGCAAGCTCTACAGAAGGGAAGCTTCTCACCCCAACGTCTGGCAACTTTCTTCATTCCTGCAAACCATTGTCTCTTTCATCGGTTCCAAGCTTACATGGCCAAGTCTATGATGCCACATGAGCATATCTGCTTCACCATCATCGGATGCCACAAGGGCCTTATCTTCATCGATAATCTTTGTACCCGAATGTGCTCGGTTGACGGGCGACTTCAGATCCTTCAGGGAAACGATGTATAGCCCTTGTCTAACCGTTGCTTTCACCAAACCACCCTGCGGATCAAATAATGTGCAGTCGTTCTTCTCGCACGTCGCCTTCCAGCCGTTCTTAACAAGCTGTCGTACGGATAAAAGTTGAACACCCGCCTTAGGAATGAGAAGAGCTAAACCAGTCTCAGGAGACAGCCGCGCAACTCTCCCTCACCATCTGCATGCAGTTTAGTGTTGCCAAGCCCGGTCAATCGCTTGTTAGAGGGTCTCACTGCAGACAGAGCATCCTCCAATACAACAACATGCTTGCTGGCACCTGTGTCAACCACAAGCTCGTTAGCAGATAAGACCAGATCACCCACGCCCAGCAATGCAAACGCCGAATGTTCGCTGATTGTGTTCTCCAATTCAGCTTCAGCGATTGAGGTGACGGATCCATCCACAAGTAGATCATCCTCGGCAAAGGTGTCATCATCGTCGAGTGTAGTACAGTTATCTTCATCTGTAGCTGAGATAAAGCCACCCTGAACTTCATAATCCGATGAAAAACCTCCAGATAGCAACCCGGGTGGAGCATCCAATTCATCATCAAATTTGCTCTCGGCATCAGAAGAATCAGAATCGGTGGAATCACACATCAAGGCCGGCATACCATCATCACTGTCGGAATCTCCGTCATCACCGATCGCCATCAATCCAAATCCAAACTAGCCATTGTCATCATCATTCTCATCGTCGAGATCTGGGCAGTCTCGTTTGATATGCCCTGGTTTCTTGCAATTCAAACACGCCATCTTACCACGACAAGTGGCCCGAGTATGCGGGCTTAAGGCACTTGAAACAAGTAAGCTCCCGGCCATCTCTACTACCAAAGTCACCTCTTGGTCGGTCGAAACCACATCCTCGTCGACCCTTCTGGGCTTTATGGTTACCCTTGTGATATCGTCCATTAGCATAAAGACCGATATCTTCGTCGTCGTTGTCATCATCGTAGACACCGAGTCCAGTCTCAAACACAATGGCGGCTTCCTTCACTTGCTCATAGCTGAATCGATTTCCGTTTGCAAACTTCGCATTCAAGTCAATCTTCAGCGGCGCAAACTGACGTGGAAGGCCCTTCATGAAGGATATGCGTTTCCGAATGTTAGTCAACTCATCCCCCTGACCTGCAAGCTGGCCAAATAGAATCTCACATCGGTCGGCGAGTTCAGCAACATTTTCTCCATCGTTCATCTTCATCCTATCTAACTTCTGAGTCAACGCGTCCAGATTGGCCTCCGTCTGGCGGTTCATTGCAGTAGCGATCTGGGCCAAGGCAACTGCAGGGTTATCAGTGTTACGGACGTATCCAAGACAACAGTCTTCAACGCTCTGGACAATCATGGAGTAGGCAATCTCCCCTCTCACGGTCTGCTTGCGGCATTGAAGACGGCCTTTTCCTTCAAGCTTAGCTTCCATCTTCAACTTCCAGTTCAGGTAGCCGGTGGCATCCTTCAGTTTGGGCTCCACGTACTTCATCCTCTCGGTTTGGTGATCAGTGGTCTCTCTCTCTCTCTCAACTCAGCGTTCTCTGGCTCTCTCTCTCTCTCTCTCAAATCAGCGTTCAGCTCTCTCTCTCTCAAATCAAATCGTTCTCTAGGCTCTCTCTCTCTCAAATCAGCGTTCTCTAGCTCTCTCTCTCTCTCTTCTCTCTCAGCTCACCATGGGCACTCAGGGTCCTTGGTCTCCCAAAATTTTCAAGCTTTTAGTCCGTCCTCAGGTCCTTCCATGTGAATTTTTCAACTCTGTGAAAGTGCTCTTTATTTACTTTTTTGTATTCCGTATTTATACTATTTTTCGTCAAAATTGAACGGCCCTTTCGGCTCGAAAATTTTCTTTGCCAAAGAAATTCCAACGGACGTGCGCGATCTATTTTTTTAGATTCCATCTCTAAAAATACAAACACAATTTCTTCAAATACACTTTAAACTTCCAAGACTCATAACTCAATGAATATTCACTCAAACAACCTTGAATAAGGTGTCATATGAAGGGAAACCCATTTCCTATCAAATGACACCTGTAACAAAATTATACATTTAATAGGTCAAACACAATCGGCCTACGAAATACATTCGTAAACACAACATACAAAACATCGTTAGATAATCGGTTCCTCGATGGAC
>LUCW03000779.1:15000-44359 GCA_001586965.3 Sphaeroforma sirkka | reverse complement strand
CACACACACACACACAAACACACACACCTCACACACACAAACACACACACAAACACACACCTACACACCTATAAGCAACTGACCCTCGAATAACCCCTCCATATAATCTAATACGTTACTTGTGGCTCAGTTTTGTCAGTATTGGTGAGTGATGCCAGCGTGTTGTCAATATTATCAGCGTCAGACTCGGTATTGGGTGATTGAACTATTCAAATGGAGTGTTCGTGTGCTAGGTGGGCAGGGGACGCCGCTGGTTGCCAGGACTCCATTACAATACATGCAAGACCTACATGTGTTGATGCAGTGGACCTGGTTTGTGTGGCCAAAGTGACTATCAAGCCGAACAAAGTTGTCTGGCCTACAGGCAGGTGTCTGTGAAGGTGAAGAAATATATTCAGGTATACTCAGACTCATTCCAGATATACTCAGATGCTACTAGTCTTCCGATTCCATACCGATAGTCGCCCGATGCTTTTAGCGTCACCGTGTCTACGATATTTCTGTCGATTAGGTGGCGTTGTAGCAGTGTAAATGCAGTTATTTGAAAGTCCAGTTGGGTTCTAAGCACTATACAGTCTACTACAACTACATATACACAGTACATGATATACACTTTTTTATATATCATTCATATATGTAGCCTATGTATGTACTTTGAATGAACAATATTTTGTTTTAAAAAAAGCATGAACAGTTGTACCTAGCTGCAAGCTTCCATTCTTATTGATTGCCAGCATTGCGACGGGATTGTGTGATTGGTCAATACTATCACATTATAAACGTCTCAATAGGGCCATATGCACTTTGTAGAAGAAGGCTACGAATTCTGTAGGCCCTTCTTTTCCCCTCCTTTTCGGCCAGTTTGCCCCATTTTCGGGTTAGTCCCCAGAGAGAGCTCATATCAACCCCATCAACACTTGATCATCACTTTTCAAAAAACAAATCGACTATTGAACGTAAATCTCTAAATATATGAAAATACCACAAAGAACTAAGTAAATAAATATTTAGTATCATATACCAATATATTTAATAAATACCAACATACCTTTCAACTACTGTAGCCGGTGATGCTCCCAGTGGTCTGTTGCAGTTATAGTTGGAATCATGTATAGTCTAAATCGCGCGTTCCGAGTGGGGACTTTGGCGGCACCCCCTATAATCTCCAGTCGAGTACGAACGTCTTGTATGCGCCGAACGATGACTATTAAACCAAGAACAGGTCACGATGTCAACTACCGAAGGTTTGTCTCAGATCTCTTCGCTAAGTCATGGAATGCTTACGATATCATGTACTTGATATAGGAATACCTACGAAATATATATATATATATATATATATATATATATATATATATATATATATATATATATATATATATATATATATATATATATATATATATATATATATATATATATATATATATATATATATGTATATATATATATATATATATATATATATATATATATATATATATTATAACATATGTATATATATTATATATATATTATAATAATAATATAATTATTATATTATTACATATACATGTTATTATATAATATTATATGTAATATACATATGTAATATATTGCCATATGTATATATATAATTATAATAATATATGTATATATAATATTAATAACCATACATATATATATATACATACATATTATAATATATATAATATACATACATATTGCTATTATATATATATATATTATTAATAATAATATCATCATCATCATACATATTACGTATGTGTAATATATAATATATATTATATATGACATACGGCCATGCATATCTGTTCTGGCGTACACATCATATATTTCTTGCGGCGCACAAGCGCCACACACACGCCAACCATCAACCCCCGCATATATATATATATATATATATATATATATATATATATATATATATATATATATATGTATATGTATGTGTGTTTTGTGTGTATCATCACGCCTTTTGGCGCGCGGCGCGCATAAACGCTAATACACGCACCCCCGCGCGCATATATATATATCATATATATGTATATACATATATATATATATATATATATATACATACACATACACACATACACACACACATACACATACACACACACACACACACACATATATATATATATATATATAAGCTGTGCTGACTGTTGTACACATACAATCGTCCCGGTTTCCCTACCTTTGTCAAGTACCACCTGTTTGTCGTCTATATATCTATTCTCCTACAAGCTGAATTGATTTTGTCGGATATGTGTTCATTTCTTTTCCATCCTTGCTCCCGCGTCAACAGATGGGCAGCCCTAGCCGTAGTGGGTACTGCAATAATGGCAACTCCTCTTTTGGGTCGCCCGGCAAATGCCGAGGCTATCATCACAAGTGCTGCGATAGATGATACGGCAGAATCGCAACAGATAAGGTATGTAGGTTCTTTGCAAGGTATCATGGAATAGTAATAGTTCTTTTACGTGTTAATATACGTTATGGTATACTTTTTATACCCGACCTTACTGGTGTTAATATGCATTACGGTATACAGTTTATATCCATAATTACGGTATGTACAGTGGTTTATATGCCGTGGATGCATATTGCCTTATATACCCAACTTTATTGGTGTTGATATACAATATGGTATACTTTTTACACCCAACTTTACGGTATGCACAGTGGTTTCTAAGCCGTGTATGTATATTGCTACGCGTATAGTTCCATTCTATGGATATACTATTCCTGCATTCAACTAGCTTGTTTGTTCCCAATCTCTACCAAAGCAACGAGAAAACGGTGAAGAATAAGACAATGCGCAATTACGAGGCACGGTTACGGCGCTTCAGCCCCATAGATAAGGTATTATCTTGTGTTTAGGGTTTTAGGGTTTAGGGTTGTGGCATATATTCATTGATAAGGTTTTTGCTCGTGTTTGCTTATTCAAATGGTCGCTATCGTTGTGTTGGCATATACATGCAAGGTGACTATATATTTGTATACGTTTCTAAGTGGTTATGGCATAGGTTCATAGATAAGGTATTTGCTTGTGTTTACATTGAAGGTACCATATGCGTGTGTACTTTGTCAAGTGATTGTGGTATAAGTTCATAAACAAGGTGTTTGCTTGCCTGGGTTTGCGTATTCAAATGGTAGCCATAGTTGTGTTTTGATATACTTGAAACGTGGCCATATGTGTGTATACGTTTCAGTACAAAAATATAGTTCGGCTACAATCGTTCGAGTTGCCTGTGGTTTGGAGACGATACCACGTCAGTCGTTCCAAATTATAGGGATAATATTATTTATCCCAATTCGGGTAAGTATTATATGTCTACCTGCACGTGAGGCTTCATAGTCATAGCAGATAGTCTTGCGTGTGACAATCCTACCCACCTGCACATCCTCTACTAGAGATACTGCGCTCTTTCTTCAGTGTCTGCCAAGGTGTTCGCGTTTGTTCAGTGGGTGTTCGTGTTGGTTCAGTGAGTGTGCTATGTGTAGTTCTAACTCCAATAATCCCTGTGTGTCTCATTGGAGATAACAATCCTACCCAGCTGTACATCCTCCACTATGGGTACTGTGCTCTTTCTTCAGTGTCTTTTAGGGTGTTCGTGGTTGTTCAGTGGGTGTTTGTGTGCGTGTGGTGTGTGAAGTTCTCACTTTAGAACGCAAGTGGCTGCACTAAACGGTTATGATGTTGCTTTGTCGATTGTATCTGTCAGTGCATACTTCTTAGCTATCTTCATTGTGCCTATTGTCTCATACACATATGCTATTATTTGGTTGTGCATGCTTCTGGGTCATATATACTCAGCCTATTTTCTCGTACACACACGCTATAGAACCTGTTTACCTCTATTCTGGTTTATGAAGTGGTTCTTGGGTGCACGAGCACATGGGTTGTATCTGACTGCATCCATGTATGCATTATATCACAACCGTTGTTAACTTCGTCTACAGTCGTTCGGTGTCTACAAATGTTCTAGGGTATTAGTATATTCATACTTTCATTAATTCATACATAGATACATACATAATAACATGAATACTCAGTCGATCACATTCTTACTCACTTTCTTACTTGATTTCTTACATACATATAAAACATCCATATATCCATACATACTTACATACATGCATGCATGCATACATATGTACATACATATGCATACATATGTACATACATACATACATGCATACATACAAATACATATACACATATACATACATACATACATACATACATACATACATACATACATACATACATACATACATACATACATACATACATACATACATACATATATACATACATATATACATACACATACAACATACATACATTTGTACTTATGCATATGTACGTACATACATAAATACATTCATGCATGGATACATCCATAATATATATATATATATATATATATATATATATGCGATAGATCCAACACTATGCACCAAAATCAGCGCATAAAATGTTTAATTGACGGGTTTGTACTCCTGCATATCTCAAATTTCATGTATCTGAGTACATACTGAAAGTAATTTATCTTCCCAAAGCTATTCCGCTACATCACCACCATCTCCAACGACGGGCAAGTGTACCTGTTTATTGTTGATCTCCTGCGATTAGTGTTTGGGGTTAAACCCTCCCGGTCCCATAAATGACGACCACCATGCGTCCCTATCAGAGCACCAACCGATATTAGAGTATAGTATACCCCAACATAACTCGATATCTCCCTGTTGCTTTATATATATATATATATATATATATATAAACTTTGTTCTATCTTTACGTAAGTCTATCATTGTACACCCCTGCATATCTTGATGTCTGCCTGCTGCTTTATATACACTCACATTATTCTATCGTTACGTAGGTATTCCGCTACTTCGCCACCATCTCCAGTGATGGTGAGGTGTACATGACCACAGACGACTTCTTGCGCTCCGTGTGTGCGGGTGGGCCCACTCAGCCCGATGGTTTACGCTTGGACCAATACCGTAAACTCTCCATAGAGCATCTGCAGAGCGAGTACTCCCCTGCAAAGTCTCAACAAGCATCAGGTATGGGGTGGGGGTGGATCAGTCATATGTCGTATACATGCGTGTATATTTGGAGATGATGTAGATCTCACACAACTCGATCTATTTTGGTTTACCTCAGTCCTGTTCGGCAGTCACGCGCTTATCGAGTACTCCGAGTATGTATTACTCCGTGCTCTCCTCGCAACTCCGCAGAAGGCATTTCACATCGCATTCCAAGTGATTGATCGCGATGACAGTGGGACAATGGAGATGGACGAATTATTTGACGTAGTACAGTCAGTGAGTGGCACCACTGGCCTCAAGCCAATCGATAAGGATCGCTCTCTGGTATGTTGTAAGCCTAGTGTAGAATGGGTGCGGTTGGGTAGGTATGGGATTCGATTGAGTGAATAGGGCTGTGATTATACTGGTCTAGTAGTAGTGGTATTATATATATATATATATATATGTGTGTGTGTATAATATATATATATATATATATATATATATATATATATATATATATATATATATATATATATATATATATATATATATATATATATATATATATATATATATATATATATATATATATATATATATATATATATATATATATATATATATATGTATATATATATATGTATCACAATATATACATATATATATATATATATATATATATATGATGTTTAGCCATTGTGTCATTCGATCATATTCCTCTGTTCATGACCTTCGCTGTCCTACCATCCAAACCTTGATACTGAAGGACTGTCCGTTATTTTGGCCCTTATTTGGCCTTTTTATATGTAGATTATCAATCACCTCTTCCAGGGGGGAGCTAAGCAGCAGATCTCATTTGAAGAATTTGAACATTTTGTTCTGTGCGTCAAGAACGAAGTGCTCAAACGACAGTTTGAATTGGCTACCAATGGTAAGAGAAATTTTCTTTATACACTCGAACCTTTATGTACTGCCATTGTATTACACCTGGAATTTATCTACATGTACGTACTAGCAAGTCAAGGAACACACTCAAACCTTAGCGTATTGTTATCGTATTCGACCTCCATTTTACCCACATGTACGTACTAGCAAGTCAAGGAACAAGCCCAAACCTTAACATATTGCGATCAAATTGGTGATAAGTGGAGAGGAGCTTTCTGATAGGTTGTGACTGACACCCGCATTGTGACTCTCAAAGAAAACATCCGAGAATCACGCATAGATCTTTATATATCCTGGCGTACTATACGCGAATACACCATACATCTATCTCACTATATCTACTCATAGATATATACATATATATATATATATATATACTTTATTACGTTCCCAAATACACCTGCATTGTTACACTACTTGGCCATAGGTGAGGATAAAATGAGTCCCAGACAGTTCGGTGCCACCATCCTCCGTCAGATGCACAACAAGACACTCCGCAAGAAGCTGCAGGTGACCGCCAAAACTTTAAACGGCGAAGGATCCATCACCTTCAGTGCCTTTAGCACCTTTCTGTTCTTTCTGGAGAACATCCACGACGTGGGCATGGCGTTGCAATTCGCGCGCGAGGGCAATAAGGGCGTGGATAAAGGTGTGTAAAAGGGCCTTTGATAAAGGTGTGTAAAAGGGTGTTTGATAAAGGTGTGTTAGAGGGTTGCTAAAGGTGTGTGCGAGGGTCTTTTGTTTCGAAAGCAAAACAAAGGCAACAAGACACCCATATACGCCAGGGCCTCACTTACCTACACTGGCTCATCTAAACTGGCTTATCTACATTACCTACACTGACTTACCTACACTGCCTTACCCACACTGACTTACCTACCCTGCCTTATCTAAACTGCCTTACCTGCACTGCCTTACCTACCCTGACTTACCCACACTGACTTACCTACACTGACTTACCTACACTGACTTACCTACACTGACTTACCTACACTGACTTACCTACACTGCCTTACACTGCCTTACCTACTGCCTTACCTACACTGCCTTACCTACACTGACTTACCTACACTGCCTGACCTACACTGGCTCACCTACACTAACTTTCCTACTCTGGCGACGTACCAGCACACGGTGTTCTGTCGGGTGGAGCGTAGTAGTTACCGCTGTTGTCTTTTGATTTATACTCGGCCTTAAACCCGGCTTACAAGTATACTACTCAATGTTAGCTTTCTTAACTACACATGTACGTACCATTGATAAAGGTGGCCTGGGTATACACCTCGGCTACAGTCGCATTGTCCTGCCTACTCCCATCCCATATAATGTTCTTGTCACACGTAGATACTTATTTCACCTATTTACCTACTTGGCCTGCCCAGATTTCCTAATGGTGCCTAAGTGTGATTTACGCATTGTTGTTGTATATATACAAACATTACGAGGCTGATTTGCATATTTTCAACTCGTGTTTGGAAACTGTTTTGCGTTCCCCCGTGGCGACCTTCCGAGCGCGTTCTAACGTATTCGTCAACCCTGCACAGAACCTTACTGTGTACGTGTCATAGCGTACTCAGAGCTCTAAACGCCTTTATGCTAACAATTCGAATTCACAACGCACAGCGCTCTCTATTCGATTGGCCAAGCTTCCTCATGTTTTCATCTCGTCCCAAACATACGTACGCATTCACAAACATATTTTACCACCACCACGTACGTCCCTTATGACCGTCACACGGGCATTTCCTTGGGGAACTAACATGCTCTACTATAGTATCCCTAAGCCCCATCCTAACCCCTGTCGCTGACTTGTTTCTTGTGTGGTATTGTACTGTTGTCATGCAGAGAGCTTCAAGCGCGCGTTTAGAGTCATCGTTCGCACGGACGCCGACAATGCGATAGTGGATGCCATCTACGACATCTTCGACACAAACTGTACGTAGGCTGTTGTTGGTGGTGTGTGACTGATTGATTGTATTCCGTAGTTGTTTGTGACATCGTTGACATAAACTGTACGTAGACTGTTGGTTTTGTTGCTGGTGTGTGAGTGATTGATTGTATTCCGTAGTTGTTTGTGACATCGTTGACACAAACTGTACGTAGGCTGTTAGTTTTGTTGATGGTGTGTGAGTGAGTGATTGTATTACGTAGTTGGTTGTGACATCGTTGACGTAAACTGTACGTAGGCCGTTGGTTTTGTTGGTGGTGTGTGTGTGAGAGTGACTGTTTTGCGTACTTGATTGTCTGTAGTTGCTTAGTTGTGAGTTGTTGTTGTCCTCTTTTCTTTGGTATCCAGTCATTCAATTGGGCATGGACGTAGTGTATACTCTCATTCACAGTGGCGCTATATATATATATATATATATATATATATATATATATATATATGTGTGTAGTTGTTCTTCATACTTGATCAGTTACATACATTTGCATTTGTTTGGTAGGATATTTACTGGGTAGGCGTAGTTTTTACGGGGTATATAGTGGCCTGGTATTTACCGGGGATGGAAGGGGGCTTGTATGATGGCTTGGTATTCACGGGGTATATAGTGGCCTGGTATTTACCCGAGGCGGGGGGGGGTGGATGGTATCTAATGGCCTGGTATTCACGGGGTATATAGTGGCCCATACGTCTCTTACGTTGTTCTAACTATGGTTCTTCAGTAGGTATTATTGTGGACTTTGTTAATCTGGTGTGTCATAGTCGGCGTAGTGCATGATTTGGCACAGACCGCCACAGACCGACTTAAGTATCACTACTGTGTGATTGTTGGGACGAAGTCTGGGGGTTTGTATCAGCGTATTTGTTCGTTAACCAATGCTCAATAACACTAAATAGTATCTTATTAGGCCTGTGATTGTTTATACCTCGCAGCATGTCTGGAGCCGTTTAGTGGTTTCAAACGCCGTGTGTGTGTTATGTGTGTCCCCTTAGTAAGATTTTAGCTGAGCGAGCCACTTTTTTGTCTTTCGATTACCTTTGCATCTCCAGCCGACGGCTATCTCTCGAGGAAAGAATTCTACGTCGCAATGAAAGACCAGGCCATACCCAGAATCAGGTACACAACAGCTATATATATATATATATATATATATATATATATATATGTGTGTGTGCGTGTGTGTGTTTGTGTTTGTATATATATATATATATATATATATATATATATATATATATAATTTTTATATAATGTATATGTATATGTATATTTTATAATATATATATTTATGTATATATATATATATATACATATGCATATATATATATATATATATATATATATATATGTTTATGTTTATGTATATATATATATATATATATATATATATATATATATATATATATATAGAATATATGTATAGAGTATATATATATATATATATATAATGTGTGAGTGTATATTTAGTTTACATTGTAGCTCAATGATATTTGTGCGATCTCACGGAGTCTACAAGGGCTGTATGGATATTAATGGTATACGTGTATGATTAGACTACGTTATCGTAGACTTTGACAGCAAAGTTACTTTTAGTTCATTTGTTATATCCAGAAAACCTGCTAATATCCGCATATAATTACCAGATCTCTTTGGTAGGTTACATCTTACGTTGTAATGCGATGACTCATCTCACTGCACCTTACACAGAATACTCATGGCCTGGGTGTGACAGAAGGATTTACTGGGCTCGTGCTCTGTGTCAAAGAAAAGATCGCCGAGATGCGTGAAATGGAACGATGAGATTAACTGTATCTCCAGTCCGGCATAGTAGTATACCTCACCGTTCGTGCCACTATGGAATGGAAGTATATGTGTGTGCATTTCAAAATACGACCATATAGCTTGTTGGTATTGACTTACTTTAGATACGAGTGGGGATTCATTTGATTGGGCGTAGTACTTTAGACTGTCCTTTATACAGACCTTAGGCACAGCACAGGCGCCAATACGTCTGTGCGGCAGGTTAATGTATGTGTGCGGCGTGTGGAGTGCGTGCAGACGCCTCTTTAAAAGTATGATGCGGAGTTCTCACGGTACGGAGAAGGGCCACACAAGCCCCTGACAACGGAGTGATTCATGACCAGACAGGTGGTAGACGGTTGAATGATGTTAACCTGCAACATTTGTGGGTATGTAGTACGGGTCGGCTCAAGCTGTGGTAAACTGCGAGTTCCCCAGATGGATCCTACATATACCGTCTGAAGGTGCTTGGATGGTTCAGTCCATTCACGACGGGCAATGGGACACGCCTGCCGATGAGTTGACATTATTTTAATAGTGTTTCGTTAAGAATCTTTGTTTCTGATTTCGACGCCACACTTTACTTACCACTCTTTAGCGCATTACTTAATTTAAGGGCGAGGGAGTATAGTACAATCCCCTATGTATTCTCCCTACTTTGGTTAAGGGGAGTTTGGTACAATCCCCTACCAAGATACCTGCGTTGTATTCTCGCCCCACAAGAATTGTGCGAGAACTGTCTTAGCACAGGCCGGCCACATGATTTGTTAAGCAGCCTATACCTGTTGCCTAGCGTTGACAACTCCGCAACCTGTTTGGGACTGCGCTGGGACATCCACTGTCGAACCGCTTTCTGCTGATATAAGTTGTTGATTTGCTACCACCAACTGCGGCTGTGGCGCATACATTGGTCCCATTGTAACGCGTTCATTGAGCTACACTCATTAGTATTAAAGAATCACTACACTTATGTTTCCTTTCAGTTGCATCCTAAGCTTCACACTTATTTACAAAATCATGCACCTGTAGCCGTTCGGATTGTTGGACATAACTATGTTGTCTCGGATATTCTTTGTGCATATCACTTATTTGCTAATTTTGAAAATCTCGACACGCATCTGATGCGCCAGCGTCATTCGATATACAAACCTAGAAATGGGGTTGACGTAAACCAGACCCAATCTCTCAAAGTACTGTAGTCGCGAATGATGCAGAGAGATCAGTTATCTGACATGTATGATCCGAATCGCGTAGGTTCGCACAGTCGCGAATAAACCAAGGTCAAAGGTCGGATTCTATATATGCATGTGTTCTCATATGCTACATTAGTGTAGGAACATATTACAAGAAGTGCACAGTATTCAGTCCTTTCTTCCGTCTAATTAATTTTTTTTACATGTACTTGGGTGATCATGCCGTGTACACAGCACGCGGCAGACATGAAGTAAAGTATGTGTCCTTGATTAATGTTTATTAATGTTTAACAGCTATAAAATTTACGTGGATTTAAAGGCATACAAGTATTTATGGTTTTATGTTGTGAGTAACCCCGAGATATTTTATAGCTATACACCAAAAAAGCGTAATCGAGGTCTAGCTTCAAAATTTTTAGTACGACAGAACCGAACAGAGATGACCCCCTTCAATATAAAGCATGCCAAAGACTAGTACATTATTAAACTATCTTAACTACGTTTATACTACCTAAAGTTCCATCTCCATACAATATAAACCAGCAACTACGTGTTGAATCTCGCACCGGTCATACGCTGTCAGAAATACATAAAATATATACCATCGTATAATATTTAGTATTGTAACTTAGTATTTTAGATTTGGCTCTAGGGTACAATTTAGCTGGACTGAATATCGACGAATTAGATACGTAGCACAACATTGAGCCAGCTATCACATCCAGCTTTATTGGCGCTGGGTCCATCACACTACCAGCCAATTCTCAGACAATCATTGCCTTGACTATCAGCACATCTAAGGTATTCAGAGCTGGGACCAGGGGTCTAGTCGAATGTAATAGGTAGGCAACTTTTGAGCCGCACTGGTGGTTGACTTCACAACTTTTGATGAAACTGCCTCCGGAAACTGATCACCAGTGCATACGAGATCGATAACATCGCACAGGTCTTACCTGTCGACGAATTGCTTGATACGGTTTATTGTCGTCTCTGATGCTAAAATACTTGGGAGTATAGGTTGGTGTCATCGTTTGAATCCATTTGTCAGGATAACATGAGTCATATCCAGATTGGGTATCCATTCATGGTACAATCGATGGGTGACCAGCCAGTGTAGTACACACGTCAATCAATATTCCGTAGGTACAGGCAACCGACACAGCATATCGGTGGTATGCCACCATGTGCGATAGTTGTTTCAACCTTGGCGGGAGAGCACCAACAAATCCACGTTCTGATGCTGATGAGTTAAAACACTGCACTATTGAAGCGTATTCGTCATGTTCACCGAAAGCATCGGGCGGTCAGAATCGGCTGAAATCAGTCTCCATTGAATTTTAATGTTCTCTGTATAGCACAAGATGGTGGTAGAGTAGTGCCATGATGCCAGTACGCAATTTGCAGTATCGTCAACAAGATAGTGCTGGATGGGGTTGTTTGCACTATATATTCACCTTACATTAGCGTTGACTGGGTACAGCGATTTCTTTGACTCGAGCTTTAGGTGTGGTGGCATCATTCTAATTCTGAGGACTCTCGTGCCATTTGTCGTCGAAGAGGCCATGGCGATAGAATTTACTCATCGATACTGTACCTGATCCAACTGCCGCCAAGGACTGTGGCTTGTAGTTGTTCGACGCATTTGTAACTTCTGGCCATGATCGATACGCATGTTCAATAACAATATATCACTTATTATATCGATTCAATGCTGAATATGATGAGCTGTTTTTTGTATTTTGTGACTATCTTTTATAGTTTAGGGAGAATGTTTAGATGACGTGGTGAATATGTTTCAAAAGGATTGCAACTGAAGCTCTTAAGAGCAACTCACTCCGTTGATATCATCATACTGACTCGTTACGAGTATTTTAAATATTCGTGGTGAATGTGTTTACAAGAGTCACCGATACACGCCTTCAACAGTAATATAATTGAAGCTCTTGAGAGCAGCGTAGTCAATCGAAATCATCATACTGACTCGGTACTAGTATCCCGCACACCTATTTGACTATCGGTATTCTAGTATCTTGCACGTGTATTCAAACATAGTTACTACTGTCAGAACCGATGGTCGGTCCAATTGGTCGTTTGGTTACGAGCCACTCTCACAATAAAAAAAAGAATAAATACATAGCCTTCTGAAAATTGAAAAGAAGCCTTTGATAAATAACATAAAAATATATTTACTGTCCTGATGCACATAGCCTGTTTGAGTGATTCTAAAGATTGAGATTCCGATACAATAAATTTAAAGCCAATCAAATAAGAATTAAAAATACCAATACATATGTATATAGATATGTACAGTCTGGACTCTGGTGAGTGGTATATACATACCATAGTTAAATCTTATTGGTTCTTTTGACTTTTAGGCGCGTTGTTACGTGTAACTTTGTGAATGTCAATTGTAAAAGAAGTCGCTACTTGTTACACTTAACTGTACGGCGAATCAAAAGTGTGACTTTTGAACGTGCAAGATATGACTTGTGAGCTGCGAGTTGTGACTTGTGACTTGTGTGTGATTTTGTGATTTGTGATTTGTGGTTTTGAGATTTTGCATATCCCTTTCTAATTCTTGCATGGTTTATGGTCCTAGGGGTTGGCTTGTTGTTTAGACTACATACATACCGTGAAGAAGACGATGTCATTATTTTGTCTTTCGTGATTTTGTGTTTAACTGTTTGTATACAGATATAAAATATACTTGTGTATATCATGTGTACATATTTCATAAATATCATACTACAAACAAACTGCCTTCCGTTCAATGGCTGATACAGTGGGGAGAGACCTACCTAATCGTTCCTGACCGGGATAGGTCGAGGTAAGATTGTAGACGTAGTATGCGACGTTGCATTGATGAATGAAATATTGACTGCTCTCTAGTCTAGAGAGAGTGTATAGAGATAAAATTCAAGGTAAAGATAATAAGACATATTTAGCCTTCTAAAAATTGAACAAGGTATTTGTTTGTTGATTTTTTATAGTTATAGAAAGGGACAGTCACAACTATTTAAAAAAAATACTCTAAAAACGTATTTATTTATGTAAATTTATATTCACTTAGTGAGAAGTCAGTACTCAGTACTACAGAAGTCATTAGTCCAGCAGCCAGCTGCAGTTGGGGATGTTTTTTTAAAAATAAACAATTCCCCCCCTCCCCCCCCCCCCCCCCCCTAACCCTCCCACCAGTTTCCACCATCCCCTTTGCAAAACAAATCGTTCAAACTTCAAACCAGTCTTCTCAAGAAGTTCTCAAGTCTCAACTCATTCTTCTGCCTTGAGTCTTCCCTTCAGACTTCACAATTCAGTTCAACAGTATTTGCTTTTTTTAATAATAAAATTAACCTAACAAGAGAAGTACTCAACAACAACACCCAACAAGAAAAGTCAGCAACTTGTTTTGTTTTCCTCTTCATCATAGTTTAAACCCCCCCCCCCCTTCTTCTATATATAAATAAAAACAAAATCACAAGTTCTATCAGTCTATAACAACACCCTTTCTAGTGAAAAATTGAAGTCAGAAGTGTGACTAATTTCGAGTATGCAGTATTGCTCAGTTCTGAACTTCTGAAGTTCTGAGTTCTGTCTGAGTTCTGACTTCCGAATTCTGACCAGCAGACTGGCACGTGACCTATCCGCAGTATCCGGTAGTCCAAGAGTCATAAACTCATTGAAAAAGCAGAATGCTTAATTTTTTTTAAAATATCGATATGTATTCTTATGTCCTACCCTGGGGGACAAGATTTTTCATTTTCGGCGAATTGTTCCTGGGGGTCCTCAAAAGGTTGTGGATTGAATGACAAAATTATAATTTTAGGACTTTGTCGCTGACAGCCCCGGTAGTGAATTCGGTCTTTTTTTTTTTGCAATCGGATCGCTATTTTTCCATCGATGCCAATCATCACATAAAAAAATCGACGCATAAATAATGCAATGCGTACAATACATCACCTCAATGCCTGTTGTTCTTCACTGACTGCTGTATGTATACATGTTTACAGTATATACATATACATATATACATATACATATACATATACATATACATATACATATACATATATATATATATATATACATATATATATATATATATATATATATATATATATATATATATATATATATATATATATATGTATGTGTGTGTTTGTGTGCGCGCGTGTGCGCGTGCACTTTATTTGGGTGTGTGGTGTGTGAGTGAGAGTTCATGTGTTTCACTGCGAGCATGCATATGTGCGTTCTTTCCCGCATCACTTTTTTGTCTATTTGAAAATATGTGCATATACATGTATATTACACACATCATCATCATATAGCATACATATAATATATATATATATATATATTATATATATATTATATATATATATATGTTATTATATATATATTATTATATTATATGCATATATATACATTATTATATATACATATATACATGGCTGCATGCTATATGCTTATGCATATTATTATATACATATGCATATAATATTATTGTATGTATAACATATACATGTATACATTACGTACATATTATATGCATGCATATTATACTATATATATATATAATTATTAATAGTATTATTATTATATGTTATTATATTATAGCATGGCCATATTAGTATTACATTATGTATGCATACATACATATAGCATAACATATAATATTACATATGAGCATAATAATAATAATATATATATGTAATATATAGCATATTATTGTATATAATATTAATATTATTATATGCATATAATTGTAATATGCTATATATGATATCATATTATTATTATATATATATAATATATATATATATATATATAATATATATATATATATATATATATATATATATATATATATATATATATATATATATATATATATATATATATATATATATATATATATATATATATATATATTTATTATTTTCACGTCTGTGTGTGTGCTCGCGTGTGTGTTGTTTATATATGTATTGTGTTGCATGTCAATTTCATATCAATATAGTTTGCATTTGAAACACAATTCTTTATTTAATTGGTTGTCCCGGACATATTTGCATTTGAAACACAATTCTTTATTCAATTGGTTGTCCGAGATATTATGAGCCAGTATTTCTGAACTTCTACTTCAATCTGTTTCGCCCTTATACAATTATCTATAAATGACAATTTTTTTTTTGGGTTGTTTTATGCTTAGAATTGATAACATCTGATAAGTGCCTAACATATGCTGCTTTCTTATATTGATCTGTAAGTGGAGCAATTGGGATGTCGGATGATAAACTACTCCCCTGCTCTGACTCTTTTTTCTCCATTCGGAATACCATTTGGTGTACGTACACTAAAAAAAACATATGTACCAAACAATAACGTTGATACCGTATTTTACAATCAACAAACATCTTATCTGACCACACTTTAAACAGCTATTAAGAAGGAACCTTTGAATACTATGCCTGAATGTCAATGTTGAAATGATAATAGGACTAATAACCACGACAGAAATAACGGTGCTATTAACTACAACTATATATATATATATATGGCTATACACACATGTATGTATGCATATATATATATATATATATATATATATATATATATATATATATATATATATATATGTATATATGTGTTGGCATAATGTATGTATGTGCAATGCGTATATATTATTAGCATGACATTTATTGCATACATACATATCGTATTATGTATATTACATATGCATATATATATATATATGCTATATATATATATATATATATTATATATATATGTATACATATATATTATTATTATATATATGGAATGGCATTACATATATATATAGATATGGTCATGACATACATACACATGTAAACATATATGTCACAAACGGTCAACACATACATCATAATATTGCTATGTATACACATATAATATGTATATGTATGTAATATTATTGCATTGCATATATAATATTACATTGTTGTTTACATATGTACGCGTATGCCACGCATGCACAATATAATTATCAACATAATAATAATATTGTTATAATATTGGATATTATGGCTATTATTATTATTGACGTTGATGTATGATTATAATACATACATGCATGCACGCACGTGGATGTGCGTACATGCGTAACACGTACATTACGTAATATGTAATAATATTACCTGCATAATACATTATGCATGTTATGTGTATTATTAATAATTATTAATATATTATATTGTTATATAATATTGTTATGATGTGTGTGTACATACGCATATGCATATATTATTATTATTATATTATATGTATATTATATATATTATGTGCTATATGCATGGATACATACATAATACATACATACATATGCATACACACAAACAGTGCATGCACGTATCATGTAATACATGCACATTATTGTAATATATATAATATATATTACATATATTTATAATATAGTTATTATTATTATATAATATTGTACATATAGCATAATATATACATATTATTGCATATACAATATGCTGCGTGGCATATTAATATTATTATAATACATTATATTACATATTACGTATACATAATACGCACGCACGCATGCATCATCATCATCATCATCATGTATCAATATTACTGTATATTATATATATATATATATATAGTATATAACACATACAGTATATATTCCGTATAGTATACCGCGTGCTTCAACTGCGCTTACCATCGTGAACGTATATATATATATATATATATATATATATATATATATATATATATATACATATATATACATGCATACACATACACACACACATCACACACATATATATATATATATATATATATATATATATATAGTATATAACATATACAGTATATATTCTGTATAGTATACCGCGTGCTTCAACTGCGCTTACCATCGTGAACTTAAAGTCTGTGGGTGTTGAACCGAGCTGATTATGAAGTGTTCGTTGATGAATGATGATGGCGTTTGTATTTAGTATCGCGCATTATATTGAAGCGTGTACTACAAACAATTAACGTTTATTAATATAGATCAAGCCTTGGGCCGGTATCAAACGACAAAATTCATCAACGACAGTATCTGATTGGAGAAACAAGGTTGTGTTAGTAATTTTGTCACCTTGTGCTTTGATTTTTTGTCACGTACCGTTAAAAAACCGAAAACGTTTAGCAAAAGACCCTCAGTTGAATAGTGACAAAAATGGACAAAAATTGGAGTCATATATTTTGTCCCAACTTTATATGTATTTATTTGTTTTGTTTTTGAAAACTTATGAAAATCAAAACAGTCAAATTGTGAATATGATTCAGAATTTCAGAAGGCTCAAGTCAAATGACTCAAAACACACAAAACAAAAATACAGCTGACTTGGCTCACTTCTAGTTTTTGGTTGACTCTTTAAAATTTGAAAATAGAAAGTTTTATTTTGTTACAGTATGTATATTCTATAGATATTAGAGCAAAAATAGACTATAGACTAAAGACCCACTCTCTACTACTAGAGGAGTCTACACTAACTAGAGTAAAGTCACCCTACAATAGTGACTGACAGCTGTGACTCTGTGAGTGTGAGGATGTGAGGTGTGAGCTGACTATTCTTGTTTGAGATATGAATTCTGGGAATACCTCATAAAATTCCTCCCACTCATTTTTATTATCTGTTTACTCTTGGAGTCCAAGGTACATTGCAGTTTGCTCTCTTAGCCTGGGCTCAGTGATCTGGTTTTTATGACAGCACTTTTCTCTATGACGACATTACTCGCACAGTAGTAACTAGTAAATAGTAGGGTACATGGGTTCCTCCTTTGGTGTAACCTCGGGCTCGGAGTAGCCTAAAAATAGTAAAATACACGATACAGTATTCAGTACTCAGTACTGACAATTCAAAGGAACTATGTAAAATTGTAAATACATAGTTCTAAAAATATTAGGTTTTGCTTAAAAAAAAAGAAAAAGTATAAATATAAATAGGTGTATATATAGTTTACTTTAGGATTACATACTGGATTTGCGACACACCTTTTTTAAAATATAACTGATATTTTGTGTAGGCTACTCCTGGTTTCAATGATTCAATCTTGAAGGCTCGAGGGAGTCGAGGCTAACCTCAAAACGTATAACGTTCCTACGTCTAAATCCTACCAATTCTACCCCTTAAATTTTGAACGTTGAACGTATATAGCTCGGTCCAGTATATACGAGAATGGATCAGATTTCAGGTCAAGCATGTCACCAAGTTTTGTTCTTATTCTTACTCGTTTACTGTTCTATACTTCATTATGTGGCTAAATATATAGGAGTAGGTGCACAATATAGGTCGTGCTCAACGATTTTTTAGGTCAATATAGTTTATTATACGTTCCTACATACGTTTTTTATTGACCCGTTACACGTTACACTTTGATCGTATAAACCCTTGTGGCGGACCGCGCAACGTTATATAACAAATATGAGGTTAGGAATAGCCTAATAGGCTCGAGGCCCGAGGGCTGTCGAGGCTTGAGGCCTCGAGCCAATGCTCATATAATTGTCACTATATTTATATATATTCATACAGTCTATATATACTACAATGCTCATATAATTGTCACTATATTTATATATATTCATACAGTCTATATATACTATGTAGTATGTACAAAATATAAAAATAGAAAAAAAATGTTGCATTACAAATTTAGGAGTATTTGAACTATGACGGAGTACGATGATAAGATGAATGACTGGTTACGAAGCTATTTTCTTATCGATGAAGCTTGAAGATTCGGCCATTGAGAACCATAGAAGCCAATATTTTAACTCCATCCGGTATTCCGATCAGTAGAATCGTAGATCAAATAAATGATAAAAGTATTAGTTTTGAAAAACTGGATTTTCATACGGCGACAGCGTCGAATCAAGTTTCTCATGATTCATCACAGGTTGTATTTATATACAACTATACTGGATACACTGCGGTACGGTGGTCGGTGGGTCCATGGCTGTCCGTGAGTCTATGACTCTAAGTCTCTCTGCAGTGGCCGAGGCCCGAGGGTGCCAGGTACCAATAAAAAGTTCAGATTAGGATTAGATCTATCAGCAGAAACCGGTAGTGAATAGTTTTACTACTACTATTAGTAGTAGTGCCAACAAGAAAATTTAAAAAATATTGATTCCGATGGTTTGCAAATCGCGGGCCCTATGCATATAAATATGTGTAGAACTAGCCTTACACATATCAGTTCAAACCAAATAATATAAGGTTCGTAGCTTCCATTGTAAAATATAAATAAATTAAGATGCTGTCTTCAATTTGTTTTGCCGCCATCAGCGCGATAGGCCTCCTCGCAAATACCACGGAAGGCAGCAGGAGAATCAACGCGCGCACCAACGGTTCATTAACCGCCTCATACGCCCAAGCTGTAGATGCCGCTATATGTACAAACATAAGCATTGACAGTGAACCGTCAGCTCCAGAAACCGTCACAACCCTCAGTACACATCAATTTATCCTCTACACAGAATCTGTGCGAAGGAACGAGACATATGCGAGTTGCTACCCTAAGGAATTAGGAATGCAGAACAAGGGTTGTGTGGTGTTTGCTTCCCAGGAAGAGTGCCAAGTGTTTCGAGATGATTTGCAAGCAGATGCCCGGAGTATGGTTGACGTTGCGCTAATATACACTGATTATATTAGCGTGTGTTCCGCCGAGCAAGTAGCCACAAACGACACAGCAGAATGCCAAGCTTATACTGTAATATAAATGTGCCTGGATGCACAAAATTTAATTAGTATTAAAACAACAGTATGTTCGATTTCGTTATAATTTTATAGTTTATTCTCACACTATGTAAACTTCAAAAACTATTGTTATATGCTTGCTTTGTGACGTTGACCTCTCCAGCTCATCGGATGTGCGTCGTGATGGGTTTGATTTATCGCATATTAAAACATACGCCGAACGATATAGCCAATGCATTTCTGTGTTTAGAAGCAAAACACATATTTGCGACGCCCCCGTTTGCGTCGAATTTATCAATCTGAATGTATATTGGACTAGCTGGTGAGCTTCTCGAATAATACATGTATCCGTGTTTATATCCATGGTGGGCACATGATGCATTCAAAAACGGCTATCTACGAAGAGGAAAAAGTACGAATATTGCAACAATGTGATATATATATAGAATAGTATAAAATACAATATGAAAATATATAGTAATATATATAAATATATAATATAATAATATGGTAAAATAATAATATAATAATATAATGTATGTATGTGTGTATACGTATATATATGAACATTTAGATATATATTTATTAAAACACAAAGATACACCGATACATATGTACATATTATATATATATATATATATATATATATATATATATATATATATATATATATATATATATATATATATATATACATACATACAACAATACATGCACAAGAGTATGCACACACACACACATCACATAATATATATATGCAATATATGCATATATATATATGGGTTTGTTCTACATATATATGTATATATATGTATATATATGTATATATATACATTATATGCACTACATCACACACACACACACATCATCATATGTATATAATATATATATATATATATATATATATATATATATATATATATATAATATGGCATATACATGCTCAATATATAGCTATATGTTATATATATATATATATATATATATATATATATATATATATATATATATACGCGCATATATACACACACGTGTATATATATATATGTAATATTTGTATATATTTTTTGTATATGTATATACTATACAGACAAATTTATATGTATATTATATATATATATATATATATATATTATATATGAATGAAAAATAATGTGCTAGTACCTGTACGAGAGATCTAACCAGAATTCAAGAATGCGCGGTACTATGTGTGGGTGTAATGTGTGTGATGTCCGATGCAAAAGCCTTGAACATATCGTGCCTTTGTTTGGCGTTCAAATAAAAATACGAAAAGGTCACGATATATTATACAAATACTGCTTCAGTTCGAAACTGCGAAACGCGAACATTTGTACAATAGACTACTAGTAAGTAGAGACACCTACACTCAATACGGTTGGTAATTGTCCACTGGTTAGAACTGACAGGCTCACACGAAATACTTCCTGATTTGCTACACTTGTTACAACATATCGTTTTTAAAATTTTCTCTATTTTTTAGGATAGAAATTATATATTCAACCATACCTCGTTAATATTATTAAACTTCGAATCTTCAATAACATTGATCAAAAACTCACGTCTACCAGTCCAAGGTTCTTGCGCGAGCAGCCTTCGAAACCAGAACGTTATACCCCCTTAGTAGTACACGGAGTACAGCTTCATCGACATTCACACAATTATCACACGTTTAAAACCGGTTGATTTCAAACATGAGCCTCAAACTACTATGTAGCGAAGTACATAAAATAGAGAAAAATATAGATATGTGACGTTTGATCTTTTTATGTGAACAAAAATCAATATAGAATCATCCTCCTAAATTGAACATATTTAAAAAATATATAACTCCCTACCCGCAGTTTTAGACCCGTTCTCTTCGCCACACTTCATAGAAGTAATCACAGTTATCTAAATACGACAGTGGTAGTAGTCCTAAATCAGTATTTAGTATAAGAATGCAATACGAATTAACGACATCAGAACTATCTAGGTCGTATATTCCAAAATTGACCAATACAATTGAAGATTCTAAAGATCAAGATTAATTGGTCCACCAGGTTTGGGGATGTCTGCTATTTGAAAGTCCCCAGCATATCCCAAAATATCTAATTTTGGCAGAATTCCCAATTCACGCACATACAAAATACGCATCAAGACTTTGAGGATTCTGCGCCTGCGGGTGATAAAAAACCAAACCAAAACCTCCTGTCGGAAGACTTTCTGAAATCTGAACCGTGAGGCGTGAGCCTAAGTCAACCTTTTGCGTTTATGTTCTCATTTACGTTCAACGTTTTCAGCATATGTGCAAACCGAATTGACAATATTTGGGTGTTGAGACTTGCGTGTTGACGACCTTGGATACTGGCCGCAGCAACGCTCTTTCTCCCGTTAGTATTGTTTTTAAAAAAATATATGCATACATAGTGACATTTGAGTCTTTGACACTATTTATGTATTTCTATTATGTATATTGTTGATGTAAACTCGGATTTCGATGACACCCATATATATATCTTTATTTTGTACACCGCTTTTGTATATTGACTACATATAGTGTGTATTTATATATCTATATGTATGTAGCGTATTGATGTGTGTGCAGCCGTGTGTATATACGCGCGATTGGTTATACAGATATACAATCAAGAGTGGCTGTTAAATGCATAGTACACCACTTTATATACTATATATTAACCCGAGAGTAACCCTTAAACAACTTAGATGCTACCCTAAAGACGTTGTAGTTGCAAGTGACAGTGTAGTGCAAAGTACACATATACAAGGACGTGCAGCTATACATAGTGCACTCTAAGAATGGATACAGAATCTGGGAAGATAAACGGGGGGGTGGGGGATGATGGTCCAATAAATAACACGGACGTGTCTAATACTACTGCGCCATTTAACACAACAACAGCCGCACCCACAACCACTCAGCGGACACCCACCCCCACAAGTACACTGCCTGGCATTACAGGTGTAGTCACCACAGGTGCCAATCCCTTTGCCAGAAAACTCGAGAAGATACTGAAGTTAAGACTGGATCAAGATAAAGACCTTGTCGAGTCTATGCGCACACTGAGTCTATTCTACGAGCACAATACAGTTAAGGCTAGACGGAATTTAAGGTCCGATATTGAGAAAAGGACCCTGGAGGTTAGCGCCGAGTGCTTGGATGCATTGTCGTTGGTGAAAGATCAGGTATGAGTGGGTTTGCGATTAATGAATTAGTAGGAGAATTTTTGTATAGTAGACACTCGCAATATATAGTAATTTAAGCGTACATAATGTAAATATTATATGCTATGCTAACACAATGTATATATATATATATATATATATATATATATATATATATATATATATATATATATACATACATACATACATACATATACATACATACATACATACACATACATATACATACATGTTTTCAGGCATACATACATATATATACATACATACATATATATAAAAAAATACACACACACATCACATACATACATACATACGTATATATGCATAGATCATGTATATATATATATATATATATACATATAAAAAAACACACACACACACATGTATATGTATATGTATGTATATATATATATATAATAATATATATATATTATTATGTTCTATGCATATGTGCATATGCACATGCATACATATATAACCATATATTATATATATAATATGGATATAATAATATATATATATATGGATGTCGGGTTTCTATACATACATGTATGTATGCTTATATTTTGTAATAATATGTAATGTTTTGTGTGAGTTGTGTGATTATACATATATGTATGTATGGGATGCATATATGTATGTATGGATGGATAAATATATGCATATGTTTAGTATGTATATATGTAATAATATATATGTAATAATATATAATATATAATAATAATAATAATAATAATAATATGTATATATATAATATAATATGGTTATTAATATATTATTATTATTATGTATATAATAATATATATATATGTATATTTGGCATATTATATACATATAATAATACGTATTATACATATATGCGTTGATACATATATTATATGTATATGTCATTAATCCGTTGCGTACATTACTTGTAATAAACATATGCTTGGACACACGCACACACATGTATTAGCATGGGCAGCAATGTATATATATATAATAGTTATGTATATATATATATATAATATAATATATATATATATATATATATGTAATAATATATATATATATATATATATATAATATATATATTATAATAATATATATATATATATATATATATATATATATATATATATATATATATATATATATATATATATATATATATATATATATATATATATATCTATATATATAAACATTACCTATATACGTAAAATGTATAATAGATATAAGTCGCATTGACTACTATGCATTATTCCGCTCGTGTGGTTGAGGATAATGACGCGATGATGTGTAGTTTACTGTACAATTGGCTGCATTTCTAAGAGTTCATCATTCAGTATTGCTTTATATATAAACACATATTAAATACTACACCTTCATTGGCATATCTCATACAGAAGCATAAACCAGGTTTCAATATACGAACACTGACATCTCCCATGCATAATCATAAACCAGGTTTTTTATATATCTACTCATTGGTTCGGCACTCTCTATTTCTATACAGGTAGCGTGTGTGCAGGCAGAGGTGCGCGCGATGACGCTGTGTTGCAAGGAAATGGGCGACCGTTTGCAAGCAGCCAAACAACAAACCAGAGGTATTTGAATCGCATTCACGCAACGGGTTGTGCATGTATTTGTACTTTGTAAAGGAACGTGCAAGGATCTGTGCTCTATTTATGAATGTACATGAATCTGTACTATATAGTGTGTACCATGTTTTGTGTGTGTGTGGAATGCTAAGGTAGCATTTGTATGCTTAACTGCACAAGCATCTGCGTGGGTATAACGTTTGTCCAAGGTACAGTGTTGGAATGCGTACGCTGGAAGGTACGTATATCTATTTATAGATATATTTATAGATACATGTACATCTATTTATATAAATATTAATATATATAGATACATATATATCCATATAGATATACCTATTTATAGTTAAATTTATAGATACTTATATATCAAAATACAATTGCTCGCAGTGTTTGGTGGGTTGGCTTGTGTCTATCAGTATATTGCGACAATGGAGTTCGGTCACGTGAATACACAGGAATATGCAAACGCACACATAAACCGTTGTACAGGTATATGGCTACACATACACACTCACACATCCATACACTGGTATATGGTTTCACACACACACACACACACTTTACGCAAGTATATGGTTACACACACACACACATCCATGCACTGGTATATGGTTACACATACACACACACACACACTTTACGCAAGTATATAGTTACAGATACACATCCTTACATAGGTATATGGTTACATATACATATACACACGAAATTTACGTATATGGTTACACGTACACACACACATCCTTACATAGGTATAAGACTACACATACACACACATCAACAGGTAAGGTATGTAGAGGCACGTACGTATTCGATGTGACGGGGTTAGAGCACATTGGTACAGACACAAGAACATGTGCACATGCTTGCATACGCATGCAGCTGTACGTATACACAGTCACATGCTTGTGCACAGACGGGCACTGTCACATACACCCCACCATACACACTGACGCTATATGTATGTATATATGTGTATATATAATATATATATATATATATATATATATATATATATATATATATATATATATATATATATCATTCAATCCAACCATACACTGACGCATATATATATATATATATATATATATATATATATATATATATATATGTATATGCATATATATGTATGTATATTATATGTATATATATATATATATATATATATATATATATATATATATATTTTGTCCTATATATATGTGTATATATATTCATGACATTCACCCAACCATACACTGATGCATATATATATATATATATATATATATATATATATATATATATATATATATATATAAATATGTACATGCATATGTATGTATATATATATATATATATATATATATATATATGTATGTATATATATATATATCTGATCTAGATCTATATATATATATATATATATATCTATATCTATATCTATATCTATATCTATATCTATATCTGTATATATATATGGCGCATATATATAAATATATGACGCATACACACACGTTGATACATACCCACTACACCTACGCACATTCTCATATACCTTCCACCCCACAGGGTGTGGTGGAGAAGACGACCGAGATGCAGGAGAAGCAGAAGAGTACCCAGATTCGGCTGGAGGTGGTTAGAGCGTTTAACGCGCGCTTTCAGCTCACACCGCAGGAGATGAAGGCACTCACAGGTGGAAGGTTCGGGACCACCCGGGCCAAGTCTATCCCAGACGCGTCCTTGGAGGTAGGTACTGGTGATTCAGTTCTTTTTGGTGGCTATAGATAGATTGGCGCTATAAATAGATCGGTAAGTTGGGAGGCAACCCGTTTCATTGTCTATTCCGGACGCGTCCATGGAGGCAGGTACTGGTGATACTGTTCTTATTGGTGGCTATCAATAAATCGGTGCTATCAATAGATCGGTGCTACTAGTATAATTGTGTGCTGTGCCTATTTGGGTGATACTGTAAGGCATGGGAGCTCTTACAGGGGGTAAGTTGTAGGCTATTTGTTTTATCTATTCCAGACTCCTCGGAGGTACGTACTCTGACATGATTCTTATTGGTGGCCATAAATAGATTTGCACATTCATAGCATATGCTGTGGCGAGTGTTTATAGCCTAAAAATATCGGTATTAGACAGGTCTTGTGTTTTCCTGACGCGTCCTTGGACGTAGGTCAATGTGGCATAGTTCTCATTGGTGGCTATCAATAGATTTGCGCTATTTATAGCATACACCGTGCTGTGTCGGTGCATCTGCACATACTGCAAGTGTGTAGAGACGAAAAGTGTGGTACATGCTAAACCCCACACATACTCTCTGTAACTCTTTTGCGTATCGGGTGCTAAGTTATCGGTTCCGTTGATTGGGTTTTAGGGTTTAGGGTTTAAAAACTCTGTTGATGACTCAATTCGGTGTGTTGTTGTTGTTGTTGCTGCTTCCTATGCAATCATGCTATCGACATGGTGACCATTCTAACATAAACCCTGTCAGTATTCGTGTCCACGAAGTTCAGTAGCTATAAACGTAAAGCTTGCTGATGATAATTGCTATTACGTTTATTCGACGCCAAGTTTCAATCGTTACACTCGTACTCACGGAAATACGTAAAATATAGAAGTATCCACCCCACGCGTACGGCCAAACACTCAAAACGAATAACCGTGCCTTACGCAAACGGTAAACGTAACAGCGCAACGAAGGCGGGGCTCTGGTGCCACTGAACGATTTGTTCTTCGACGCGCTGCAACGGGCGAAAACAATACACACGGACTGCAATGTGCTACTCAGGACTAAACATCAAATACTGGGGTGGGTGGGTTAAGTCAGTGGCTTGAGTATGTAATGACAATATATCAGATATGTGTGAGTATGTTATATCATTGTATTCCAACGGACTCTTAGGATATGCCATAAGGTGTCGGGTTAAGTATGTTATGATGTTATGTTGATAGATACTGGAGCAGCGTTTGTTTTGCCAATACACGGTTGAATGCGGTTTGCGTCCGTATATGCTCCACTCAATGTCCGGGTTTCAGCCATCTGTGCACCCCTAGCCATGGTATCTCGAACTATCTTTAGTCCAATCAGGGAACCATAATATAATATAATATAATATAATATAATATAATATAATATAATATAATATAATAATATAATATCATATCATATCATATCATATATATAATATAATATAATATGATATAATATAATATAATATAATATAATATAATATAATATAATATAATACAATCAATACAATTTAATATAATACAACATAATATAATACAACATAATATAATATAATATAATATAATATAAAATAATATAATATAATATAGTGTAATATAATACAATACAATATGATATAATATGATATACTGTAATATATTACAATATATTATATCTATGGCATTGTTACTGCACTGGCTCTATTCTTTACTTAGCAGCTCATCATCTTCGTTTACCGTAACATACTATGATATAATTAATATAACATCATGCAATATAAGGTTTTGCTACTGTACTGGCTCTATTATGTACTTAGCTCTTCCTATTCATTTACGTCCGCTGTGCAGCTTAGAGATCATGGACCACATGTCGCGTCTGCAAGAATCAGGTAAGGGATGTGTGAGAGATGATATGAGACATATGTGGTAGAAACTGAGTTTATGCTTTCACTTTATAAAGCCCATGTTCATGATATCCTAAACCTGGTTTGAGTGATATCATATACCTGGTTTGATTTTTATTGTATTTCTGGTTTGCATGCGCGCGACCCCACTGGTTGGGTATGGGTGTGTAACTTGTTAAGATAGACATCTGAAGATTCGTTGACAATATTATTACCAAATAATTTGGCAAATGAGGTAATGTTGTTGGCTAATAATGTCTTTTACATTGTATTTTTAACACCGTA
>LUCW03000779.1:0-5000 GCA_001586965.3 Sphaeroforma sirkka | reverse complement strand
GTGCCATATATCCACCATTAGCGGTGACTGGGTACAGCGACTTTTCTGACTCGAGCAAGGGTTTCCACCATTTGGTGCAATCGTGCACATTGGGATCACAGTTCGGACGTGTGAGTTTATGTCGAAAGAAGCATTCCTCATTGATGTCGGGAGAATCACAGAGCTGCAAGTCAAAATATCCCAAGTGATGTGCAGTCACTATTACGGACACGTCTATTACACTACCCTGAGTGTATGTTGCTTTTAGGTGCGGTTGGCACATTCCAATTCTGAGGACTCTCGTGCCATTTGTTTCCACAGAGACCGTGGCGGTAGGATTCACCCATCAATACTGTACCTGGTCCACCTGCTGCCAAGGACTGTGGCTCGTAGTTGTTTGGCACGTTTCTCGCCTCTGGCCAAGATAGATAAGCATGTCCAAGAACACCACCGTTGTGCCCTACGCTGAGGGCTACCGCGAAGAGTGTGGTGGTTTTCATTTTACCTGTACAATGTCTGAATGTGATTAAGTACTTCTCGAATGTATATTTTATGGCTATCTTTTATACTTTCCAAAATTATGGTCTATTTGTGTTACGAATGTGATCATAAAGGTAATCCATACCCTCCCTCTATGATAGTATTTCCTTTCGGGTTGAAGCATTCGGGAACCTTAAATGGCGATATCAAAATTTGGTTCCTCTTACAGTTCCACATACATCCTAATGTTTAGGCATCCTGGCATCGTTTCATAAATATGTTGTGTAACGTGCCAGAGCAATTGGTCGTCTGATAAACATGTATATATGACTCCAGCTAAATTTCTGGAGTATTTGAGCACTGCTATTCATTAAAGGTATATAAATACATACAAATACAGGAAGGGGAACAGCCGAATACATAGGACCTCGTTTCCCGAATTCCTTATGTATGTACATACTTCCACAAAAAATAATAGATAAATATATTTTTTATTTTTGTCACAAGAAAGCGAAAGATATCTCTAAATATAATATTTCGTGGCTTTCAATATTTGTTCTATTTTTTAGAAGGCTATGGCCTTCCGTATATGTATACAATTATTTATTTTCATTTACATACATACTATGATACAGTGTTTTACTATATATGGGGGTCATATAATATATTCAAGCCCATGTAAATATTTGTAAAATTTATCACTCTAAAGGTAGTAAAGAAAGGCCCTAAGGCTAAGCCGCCACGGGTGACTGACTGACAGTCTAATATATCTATATACCGTACTCCGCCCCGGAGGTCGGACGGCCGGAGCCCGGAGCCCGGAGGCACTGACTCTGAGCTCTCATATGAATTTGACTCTTGATATCAGATACGACTCATAATGATATATCATACATATATTACTATTAGACTATATACAATGACTTAGAAGTTATGTGTATGACTCTATATCTAGCTGACTCTATGAGTGATATGTACTCTATTAGACTAACTGAGCTTCCGGAGTTCACGAGTGGGTCCAATAGGTACCCTATACGGTAGTTTATTGAATAACCAACAAAAAAAAGCTGCTTATTGCAAATATGCATAAAAGCCAAACAAGGAATTTCAGATTTTCTATTTATCGACCGACGACAGGGCGGACAGGCCACAGGGTACAAATTACAAAATATTCTGTATTTGTATTTTGTTTTAAAACATAGGAAGAATATATTAGAAAAAAATGAATATCTTTATTGAAATCAGAAATCTCTTTTGTTTTGAAAAATATCAAATTGTCGGTTGCTCGACAATGTGAATGACTGAATGCGCCCAAATGGCAATTGCCCAGGTGTGACAGTGTGCATGAGGAGTCCGAGAGCTGGAGATCGGGACTTGAAGGGCAATGTGGCAAGGTGCATGTATCTTGTAGCCCTCAGGGCTCAGAGTATAGAGCAGTACCCGTTGTTCTGTACTACCGGATCATCATGAAAGTAAAACTGAACCTGAGTATCGCGACAGTAAAAGTAAAACTGACTATTCCTATGTACGTTAAATGTATAAATAGTTCGATGTTAATGACTGCATTGAACACTCTCACATACAACAACAGCCATAATTAATGTTGAACAAAATGTTGAAACTCATTGTTATTGCTCTTATGCAGATTACTTTGTGCCCAGAAATAGTTGCAGGCCAAAGTTCAAGCGGTGGCACGGTTGATTGTGGTAGCTGTCAAGGGTGCCTATGGGTGGCTCCGAATGCATGCTATTCTGATTGGGATATGGCAACGTGTAATCGGTACATATCATCAGGATATAGGTTCTGTGGCTCAACGGTTGATAATGCATGTGATAATATTGATTGTGGTCTGCATGGAAGTTGCAGCACCGGTTCATGCACTTGCAAGGATGACTACACTGGTACTCAGTGCGATTTGGCCCCCGATTTGTGCGCTAGTACTGGCTGCGGTGTGCATGGAGTATGCAATCAAGGTGTATGCACATGTTCTGATAACTACAGTGGATTAAACTGCGACATTGCTCCCGATCTCTGTGCCAGTGTTGATTGTGGTGTGCATGGCATTTGCAATATTGGATCGTGCTCGTGCACCGATGGCTACACGGGTACTCAATGCAGTGTGGCACCTGATCTGTGTGCCAATGTCTTCTGCGGGGCACACGGAGACTGTGATGCTGGTGTCTGCAAGTGCACTGATAACTATAGTGGTACAAATTGTGATATTGCGCCCGATCTATGTGCGAACGTAGATTGTGGAACACATGGCATATGCAATGCCGGTCTATGCATATGCAATGATGGTTACACCGGGCCTCTGTGTGATGTGGTCCCTGACCTGTGCGCTGACATTGCTTGTGGTGAGCATGGAACATGCGATGCTGGTGTATGCAAATGCTCAGATAACTATGGCGGTGTCAGTTGTGATGTTGTATCAGATCTTTGTATTGATGTCGATTGTGGTCAGAATGGTAGTTGTGATGCTGGTGTGTGTGAATGCACAGCCGGATACACTGGCACACAATGCGAAATAGATAGCGATGGGAGCGACAATGGAAGTACTGACAGTGCATGTGGGACATGCAGAGGATGTTTGTGGGTAGCACACAATGCGTGCTATGTATCAACGGAGGCCGCATGCAACGTTTACAAAGATGAGGGTTACATATACTGTGGTGAAACCGATGGTAGTGTTGGTGGTGGTGATAAAGGCGGCACCCCTGACGCGTGTGCCACGGTGGAGTGTGGCGTGAACGGCTCTTGCGATACTGGCGTCTGTGTCTGTGCACAGGGATACTCAGGTACTTTCTGTAGCGTCGCCGATAATGACAACAATGTACCAGGGTCCCTCAGGAACTTGTTGTCACAGACACAATTTGACGAGATGTTCAATTTGAGACAAACGTCAGGCTCCTGCCAGGACGGGATTGACAAGCTAACATACGAAAATCTGTTGGCAGCCGTAGATCAATACTACCCAGCCTTCGCCAATGAAGGTAGCGACGAAGCAAACCTGAGAGAAATCGCCGCGTTTCTGGGCCAAATTTCTCAGGAGACTACCGGTTGGTGGGCGGGTCAGCAATATGGCTGGGGCTTGTGTTTCATTTCGGAAGTGGGCTGCGAGAATGGCTGCTCACAATACTCAGACTTCTCTAACACACAATACCCACCCGCTGCTGGAAGATCGTACCACGGTCGGGGTGCAATTCAGATCACATGGAACTACAACTACGGTGCTCTGAGCGAAGTGTTGTTCAATGGTGATAAGAACGTGTTACTGGACAACCCTGACTTACTGATAGAGGATGGTGTCTTGGCTTTCCGTGCGTCATTGTGGTTCTGGATGACCGCGCAATATCCCAAACCATCATCCCACGCCGTTATGATTGACGCTGCCGTGGAGTGTCCGAGTGCAGGTAGATACAACGGCTTTGGACGGACGACGAACATCATCAACGGTGGCCTAGAATGTCAAATGCCCACGCCCCAGAAGGTGCAAAACCGAGTCAACTACTACTTGAGGTACGCTAGCATACTCCAGGTTGATGTGAGACAGTACTTGTACTGTGATCAGATGATTAACTATAATAATATGGGCTATTGCTCCAAGTAGGTCACTAGTTAATTCGATTAGTACACAAGAAATAAATAACTATCGATTCTGGAGCGAAGTTCTTGGGTGAGAGAATCGCAACAGGAAACACTCACACCCAATATTGTAGCTATTGTAGCAAGTATGTTGAATAGAGTAGCATTAAATAACACACCAAATATATATCACGCACGCATTCAAACATCACGCACGCATTCAAACATCACTTCGACGTCAACTACTACTTGAGGTACGCTAGCACACTTCAGGTTGATGCGGCATAGTATTTGTACTGTGATCAGATGATTAACTATAATAATATGGGCTATTGCTCCAATTAGGTCACTAGTTAATTCGATTAGTACACAAGAAATATACCACTATCTGTTCTGAAATAAACAACTATCGGTTCTGTAGCGAAGCTTTTTATGTGAGAGAATAGCAACAGAGAACGCTCACACCCAGCATTTTAGCAAGTATGACGAATATAGTATCAATAATAACACACTTATACAACGCTTACACATTCAAAATCTTGCACGCAACTAACTCAAGTGTACGCTTCTCTTGCCTTCAATTTTTTTATGTTTGCCCGGCCTCTGGCCCGTGGCCCGTGGAGAGGGCACACCTCTGCCCTCTCTATTATAAAATAGATTAGTTGAGATATTTTGAAAACCAAATTGAGTACTTGCCGCCAAAAAATCTATTTCTAACAAAAATATATCTCATGTTAAATTGCGGCAATATCGTGATTTTACCAAAGACCATATTTTGCTTCTCTTGTGCATACCAAACATACAAACGCACACTATCTCCGATAGCATATACTGCAACAATGAGGCACTCAATCGATGGGCTCACTGAAATACAAAATCTCACTAGCTCAGAGACATTGACTGAAACCAACCATCGCTCCATCATGAAGGTAAAAACAGCAATGAATGAGTAATCA